>OY978219.1:11595600-11873100 GCA_963854785.1 Vaccinium vitis-idaea
GCCCTCAATATTGGGGGAAACCACCCAATATATACATAACCTGGTCAATAGTTCATCGGATATGCATATTGTTCAATAAGTTGGAGGCCTTCTGTAATCTGTTTGCATCCAAATGTAAGGCTACTGGTGACTGAATTGCTGTTTTTTCCATTTAATTGCTGTTTTAGATTAAGGTAAAATGGCTCTCTGTATTGATTAAGGTAAAATGGCTCTCTGTTTTAGCTTTGGAAGGATACCATATTCATGCTGAAATCTTGGGAATTTGGTTGATACCTTTTGGTGATATGCTTTTTGTTGATACTTGTATCAGTGTGTGTGTGCAAAATTTTATTTTTTGTTGATACCATAATTCTGTACTTCTTTGGGGATTTTTCTTGTAATTTTGACCTATTTATGTTCCATATTTTGTGTTTCAGGATGGGAGATGGAGTTCAAGAAAATGGGAGATGGAGATGGAGATTGAACTATGGGAACTTGGTTATGTAATATTTTTTGGTCATGAGCTTGTTGTACCTGTTTGAACATTTGAATTTATTCTCTTGTTTTCTGGATAGGATTCTTGTTTTTTCCTATAGTTATGGTCACTGTTAGTGAAAAGGAACTTTGTATGTTCAATGCCAGGAGTGACGTAGTCAATCCCACGTTGGTGTATGATATACCAGATTCTAGTTTTTTTTCCCAAATTTCTCTCGCCAGTAATGGTTGTAATGATGTAATCCTAGTGATAATCAGAGGCCATATTGCAATGCAAAATTGTGTTATTACATTCAGTGAAAGAAAGCCAGACTTTGCAATGCAAATTTGTGAGAAAGAGAACAAGCCAAAAAGAGAATAGGTTTGTCATAGTGAGAATCTGTAGCACAAGAAAGAGAGATTGGTAATGAGCCAGACTTTGCAACTCACTGGTCGGTCACAAGCACTAAGTAGTAATCCCATTAAAAAGCATAATGTCTTGCCTCTAGATTAAACAATTAGATCCAATAATTAGCTACCAAAATATCCCAAGTACTAACTACCCAATATTTCCCATTCAGAGGTTTGCATTTCCCATTCCTTAAACTTGTGAAAATCCACCATGCACGAAGCAGCCAATGCGTACACCAACTTCGTTCCCCTCCGCTTTGCAACCAGAAGCCCAATCTCCATGCATTTGTAAAATTAGCCTCATTTTCAGGTGGGAACTCTGTGATCAATCAACGGAACATAAAAATGCAATTAGTTGAAACAAAAATGGGAGCCTTTTTTTGGTTCTCTCCACAGACGTGGCAAACGAACTTCAAATTGAAAAAAAAAAAAAAAAAACCCACTTTAGTTATTTTGGAAAAAAAAACCCTAATTTTTGGAAACCAACTGAATTGTAACCCATCCAAATCAAAACAGAGAGAGATTACTTCTTTCAAACCTTATTTCACCAAATCGCAAAAAATTCAAAACACAGAGTGAGAGTTCCATCTTTCTTCAACAAAATCGCAAAGAAATAGCAAAAACTAGATATATTCGAACCCTAGTATCGATTTTACAAACATCCAGAAAAAAAACCCTATATATATATATATATATATATATATATATATATATATATATATATATCGAACCGAAGAACGAGATTTCGCGAGAGAGAGAGAGTCGAACCTTGGTTGGGTTGTCGAATCTCAGTTTGTTCCCTTTGATCGCGTCGAATTTTTCTCCTTCGAACCCCCTTGTCTCTCTCTCTCTCTTCTCTTGTTTTTGAAAAGCGTGAAATGAGTTTAGGATCCGGATCCCCCCATTTTGTCTTGACCCGCGAGACTCATATGACCCGGATCCACATCTTTTTAACCCGCGAGCTCCCTTCTTTTATCATGGCCGTTGGATGAGATCCAACGGCTGAGGAGAAAAGTTCGGACATAACGTATAAACGGCCGTCCTGACCTGAACGTGATTATAATACATATATATATATATATATTATCGGTCTATAATTGATCTTTTTCCCTACTGGGTTTTCATGTTTTTGGTCTTGAACTAGTTTTAAGCTTTAATGGAACACAACACTAGTATCCAGAAAGAAAGAGGTAAAGGAGAGAGAGCTTCAATTGGTAACAATGGAGGTCTAGAGAGAGAAAGAAGTGGGTTTCTCGTTTGCACCCCGTATCGCCATCAATTCGGTTCACACTTCCTTCCCCAATTCGTGAAGTCATTCCCGAAGTCCCATCGCCGTCGTCTTCCCCAATTCGTCGTCGTCCCCAATTTGCCATCGTCCCAGTTCGCTGTCGTCCCCTGTATATTTTCTATTGAGTCGAATGTCTAATTTACCCCTGTTAGAGCATCCTCATCAGGCTCAACAAAAATTGGGCCAAATTTAACCTCAAAAACACCTTTTATAAATTAACATGTCACTTTTTAAAAAACTCACAAAACAGACTCTCTACTCAGGAAGTCAGGAGAGAGAATTGATTTAACCTGTGAATAGTGTCTCAAAGGATTTACTGAGTTACTGTAGCAAAGTTATAACTTTTGCAGATTTACAAAAAAATTGTTGAGTCTGATTTTGGGGAGTTTTTTCCCCTTTCACTCAACAACTTAGCCATCAGAGGGATTTGCCTCCCCTGATGAGATGCTCTTATTTGGGTTGGGATCCCATGTGATAGGCACGTAAGCCATTTTTCCGTCCAAATATTTGAGTTCTGTTATCGATTGGACGAAATAGATAACGGATTCGTAGTTGAGGGGATGAAATCGTCAAATTGATAGTTTAGGGACGAAGTTGAAAAAATGTGCTTAGTTTAGGGGATAAAAACATAAAATAAAAAAAGAACTCTAACTTAAAAGATCTCTTTTGAAAACTGTGATTGTAACTTTAGAAGATTTCATAAACCAGAAGCTTAATTAGTGTTCCAGTACTCCAACAAAAATAAAGAACAGGACTACTAGTACAGAATTTTTTGTACAGATTTTGTACAAATCTGTTGTTTTGGGCTTCCTCTGGGTATCACACGGATGATCGAAACCGTTCATGTTTATTAAAATAATGCTTACTTGTAACTCGTAAAAAATCAACTAAATCGGATATCGGGAAATGCTCCATTGGTTCATCCAGTTTTTAATTATGAATAAAAAACTGGATGAATTGACGGAGCATTTCCAGATATCCGATTTAGTTGATTTTTTACGGGATACAAGTAAACATTATTTTGAAAGACATGAACGGCTCCGATCATCCTTGTGGGACCCCGAAGAGGTCCAAAACCATAGATTTGTACAAAATCTGTACAAAAAATTATGTACCTACAGATTTATCGAAAAATAAAGAAAGGGTTAGGAATTATTTAAAACGGTCCTATGCACGAAGAATAGAGCACGAAAACTTATATATTCCAGCAAGTGTTTGTACATGGAAGTCCTCATCACTAACCCAGAACCAAGAAAAACAACACCTACATAAGGCATAAAAAAAATACACGACATATTCATCTATAACGCAGCATGCATAACTCATCTTGACCTCTTTTTTTTTTTTTTTTTTGGAAATTTGGATAATATTTTTCTAAAGATTATTCTTTCCTTGATGGACTTAAAAATTTAACAACTATTTTAAAAAATTCAACAATGAAAATTAATAATCTTATAAAAAGGTCAAAACCATAGCACCCGCTATATTAAATACTCCATTCAATTCCAACTTCCAAGAAATTTGCTACGTCCTCTGTAGTACATTATTTAAACGTATTCAGGCTGGATGTAATTTTAATTAGGCTTTTGTTAATGTATGCCCTAGAGGCATATGATAAGAATCATTAAATACACACAACTACACTCAATTATATTGGAAATTGAAGAAGTAGTTAATGTATTTGGCAATTCTGGAGTAAGAGACCAAAACACCTTATACTTTTTCTTTCCCTCCATTGTGATTTCGTTTACCTTTACTTCCCCATCCCGTTCTTTTCTTCTTTTTTTTTTTTTTTTTGTTCTGTTCCCCTTACTATATGAAACTACCACACAAGTAGGATTGCCTACCAAACAACAACAAAAAAAAAAAAAAAAAAAGAAAAACTCTCACGAGCATAACTATTGCAATAAAGAAAGAAGAAAAGCGAAAAGGGGGGCTACAAAAGTGGCAGAACAATATTTTAGTCCGAGAGGGCTTGATTTAAGAGAAGTATTTTCATTGAAAAAATGCAATCAATATATGGTGTAGGTTTTGTTTTACATTAGAGTATTTTGTGTTGACAATTGCTATGCCTATGTGTGTATTTATATCTTCGAAAGAAATTATAAAATTTCATTATAATGTAAAATAACTTTAATCGGTAACTAGATCAAATCAAAAGTATTTAGATTTTGAGAAATTTCTATACCAATTATGTAAAGAGTAATCACATTACGTACTCATAATATTGTAAAACAATTGAATGGGCTAAGTTTCTGGGTGCACTAAATTTGGTGGGTTTTTTTTTCTCTTTTTAAAATTCTATTCACTAAGGTATTAAATAGGGGCTTTTCCGTCCAGTGTGAAAGTAAGTTGGTTTTTGCAAAGGGTGTAATTTATGACTACACATTAAACATTTCATTCCCGATGATAATGGAGCTAAATAGAGGAGTTAATACAGTTGTATCATATGCCCTTGGGGCATATGTTAACAAGACCCAAATATAATATTCCAGGTTGTGAAGGAAAAGTGAAGTGGTTTGGTTTCATGACAATTAGGGGGTTGCTTAGGTTCGATTTCCAGTGCGTGCACTAATAGGTAGGAATAACAAAAAATAGGGATCTAATAAAGATCACACAGTCTTTTTGTATGAACCGAGATAAAAATAATAATATTTAATCTCGGTTCTAAAACATCACAGTTTTCCTAAAAACCAATATTGTTTTTTGCTAAATAGTCACAGTCTTAGAAAAATCTGAGATGGTAAGAAGTTAAAGATCACAGTTTTTACTTTTCTAGTCACGGTTTTAATGAGTTTTAATTACGGTTCTATTTCGTGGTTAAAAGATAGAGACTTTTAGTTACACCTTGATAGACCACAATTTTAAATGCGAGACTAAAAGTGAAAGACCACACTGAATGACCGAGATCTATATCTACTTTTATAATTGTGCGTCAAATACTTCACACATGCACTTTAGCATATTCTTATGGTTCTGACAAGCATGTGTCTACATGTTGTTTTTGTGGTGTGAAGAGTCATATTCGATCTACGTATTTTCAACTGAACGGGTACCCCCAATGCTGCTTTCGGTCATCACCATGTTAATAATTATGAGAGTAGACCCCCAAAAACCTCGACATAGGGTGACTCCACATGAAAAGGACATGAATATGAACCCTAAACATGTACATAAAATTTTTGAAAATGTTCAAATGTCAAAAGTAGACATGCGTGGGTGAGGAGGTCAGATTTGAGACCTCATACAGATTTGTCTATCAACACTCTAGATGACATTGGATCATCCAGAGGAGTTGACCTAGCCTTTTAAGGCTTGACCTTAGGTTCATAGTCTAGGTTACCTTAGGATCATAGTATAGGTTGATCTACATTTGCCTATCTTGCATCTAGTACAATGCGTTAAGTAGTTTATTTAAATTTATTACTTTTCTAATTTAGTATTGTAAGAGATGGTTCTTGCTTTTAGTCAAATATGATGAGCTAGAGAGGTATGAATAGTCAACAGTAAATACACAGTAGGAAAGGAGAATAAGGTGGTCTAGAAGAGGGGTGAAGAACATAGCAGGTGTGCACAGAAAGAACTAAGGCAATGGATTGCTCTTAGTCTAATCCGTGATACCCTGGTGACCTAAGAGATGGGGACTGATTTTAGAGAGAATGTTCTCCTCACAATCAGTGATTACCCTTTTCTCTCTCTAGAATGGCATGTGATCTGCCAAGATCTCACCAACCTCTAGGTATTGTGAAAGGGAATGTCTCATATTTATAGGTACCTTGGGCCAATGATTAGACGCCAGACTGTCACCCTATAATACAACGACACGTGTCATTTTCGTACAACCTAACCGTACGGGTGACGTCATCCACTGCGCAGCTGACCCTCGCAGTGACGAGCCATTCCCCTGCGCAGCGATCCTCTTGTTCTTTATAGCCACCAAGCCACTGGATCTCCCTTATTCCCGTTAGGGCAAGGTTGTGACATGTTCGATCGTGCCTATACCGCAGCCAAGCCTCAGGGGGGGCCCAGGGATCCTGCCTTTAGACCGCAGCAGGTATAATTACCTTGGCTAAGTAGGACTAGCTTCTCGCGTTCTCGCTCATGTTCTGGGCCCCGCTAGCCATCTGGGCCATGGGATTTTCTCCTGTTCGGATGGCCCATGGTTGTCCAAACGCTGCCCTTGTTGGGCCTGGGGTGCGCACCGCTGAGGCGCCTTGCACAAGAAGGTCCCGCGCCAGTGGCCCCCTTGCGCGGAGACTTGCGCGGGGCGTGCCACGTGTCACACGGTAATTGGTGCCACATGGGTGACACTTGTCATCATCCCATTGGATGGTCTGCATTGACTCTAGTCATCGGGGGGTCGTGCGCTGACCTCCCCTACAAGTATCATATGTTTATTTCTTAATTGTCAGTTTTTTTTTTACGTTCATATAAAAAACATTCAAATATTTTAAAATCCTTAAAAAAATCTATGTATTTCTTTTTGTCATACTGTGGATCCCTAGAGGTTGGGTTTATTGCTATGGGTTTTGAGAATCTTAACATCTTTGATAGTGCATGAGCATCTAATTACCTAATTTCTTTCATACGATGTATTAGGAGTTAAATGTGTCATGCCATATGGTTTCTGTGATCTCCACATAACACACGTTAAAGTTAGAGAGATTGCTAAACGAAGCAAGTTGATTCTCATGCACCTAGTTCAAGGTTGTTATTTTTTTTTTTCCTGCTTTTCTTACTAGTTTTATTCCATAGGCTAAGGAACTTCACAAAAAATCCTTTAAGTCTGATAATCGTCCATCCTCCTATACAGAAATTCAGTTTCTTCCAGATGGATTATCTATATGAAACAGTGGAATTAATAGCAACTATCTATTTTTCCTCCTTTCTTATAAGTGAAATAGTTTTCTATACGATATATATTAACTCGGAAACAATAGCCAGTCCAATAGCCGCTTCAGTGGCTGCAATTGCTATGACAAAAATTGAGAAAATAGCTCTTTTTAATTAACGATTATCTTAAAAATCAGAAAATGTTACAAAATTGATATTAAATCATTCAATATAAGTTCATGACACCCACGGGCTCAAACCATATTTCAATTCGTGATCAATCCATAAATGCCAATAGAAAATAAATAGGCACTCAAAACAAGTACATGTTCCAGCATCATTAACCAAGTCCTTATTAATCTCAATTGATTTTAATATGAATAACAATTCAACTGATTATAATATGAATAACAATTCAACTGATTACATCGACTAAAACTGACTAAATAAGTACGGAACAAAAGAATAGATGGTAATAGATTGAACTAAAAGCATTTTGATTTTAGACATGAATTCAAATAGAATGGAAGAGAGGAATTTGATAATCTAGAACAAAGTTTGATTTCGATTTCTCGTTCTAAAGATTTAGTATTGACGAGCTATAGTGATTGCACCTATTAAAGCAATTAAAAGAATTATTGAAATGGGCTCAAATGGAAGAAAAAAATATGTTGATAAATGAATACCATTTTGTTGACTATTACTTATCAAATCTTGCTCTAGAATCTAGTTAGATCTTGTAGCCCATAATAATCCTGAACCACGACGTATCTAGAATAGTGGTAACTAATGAAACAAAAATACTTGTACAAACCAGTGAAGTAATTCCATCTCCAACTGTCCAAAGATAAAAATCTTTTTAATCTTCTGAACCATTCATGAACATCACAGCAACTAATATTTTTGACATGCCATGAGATCCCCACAATTCCTTGTCAGCTCAAGCGCACCTCGACGATTGTGTGACTTTTTTGAACCACTTTTATCTTGCAAAACACTGAAGCAAATGCATTCAGCCATAGTTCTTGCAACCTTTAGGCCTCGTTTGATTCGGAGACTAAAAAAGATAGGATTAGGAGTCCCGGCATAAATTGTACTGGACTATTAGTCCCGGTATTAATTTAGTCCTGCATCTTGCATAGTCCCTTGTTTGATTGGCACGGGATTAACATCAGGACAATTTTTTTTTTCAGGACTCTCTGATCTCTCTCAAAACAGATCAAAACTGTTGAATACCATTGTAGCAAAACAGATCAAAACAAAAATTGGAACCCAAAATCGTACCACGAACAGATCAAAACAGATCAAAAACCAAAAACCAGAAACCAGAAATTAACCACGAACAGATCAAAACTTAAGATCTTGCGAACACAAATTGGAACCCAAAATCGTACCACGAGAAAAAAAACTCGTCAAAACGTTGCTCGGAAATAGAATCGTGAATCGAAAATACTAATTCTGACTTTGTAAATCAAAACCTCATTTACCTTGGCTTCAGATCTTGCGAACAGCTACGGTGATTTCGTCGACTCTTAGTAAAACCGCAGCATCAGAAACCGTTGAATACCATACATATAGGGATAATCCGAGCCGCAACATCTCCATTGTTGCAGATCTAGGTTTAGAGAGAGAGAGAGAGAGAGAGAAAACGAGAAAGAAGAAGAAATCTAGGGCCGAAAACATTTCAGTGGCAAATTTGTAATATTTGCCTGAAAACATTTCAGTGGCAAATTTGTAATATTTGCCTGACAACCTTCCGTGTGCTTTTTGTCCGGGATTGGTAGTCCCACCCCCCATGGGATTACACAATACCATACATATAGGGATAATTTTTGTCCCAGGATTATTAATCCCAGACACCTTTGTGGTAACCAAATAAGGGATTAGGCAGAATTAGACGCTCCTAATCCTATCCCAGGCTCCCAATACCCGAATCAAACGAGGCATTAGTATCCAACCTTACATTTGTTTTTCTTTTGAACATTCGAACATTCGTTACAGCTCTTACACGGGTCATACGGATAAAATTCATCACAGAAATAAATAAGAGGTACAACTACGAAAACCTAGACACGAGCTTCATGATTTTATTTTTTTTAAATCATGAATGTGAACCTCTTGATTCTTAAACTTTTAATAAGCTCACATATTTTCAATCAGAGAGTGTCACTAAAAAACTTGATTGATTTTAAATGTTTCCCTTCCCCGTCACTGTCCGTCGATTAATGTGGTAGACTGGTAGGAGGCGGATGATTCCAAACTACTACTCCAGTAAACCCCACAACAGTTGACAAAGAGAAAGTTAGAAATGTCTGGATACGATTCTTTTCGCCATTAATGTCTTTTCCACTTTATGTTAAAGTGGTAATGAGACTACGAAAAGGGCAGAGCTTTACTTTATTTCTGTCCGAATTCATGCTAGCTTGGGTTCACACTTCAAAAGAAATTCCCCCACTTCAAAAACTAGCCTTATTTTTTGTTTGTCTTTGACTATATCTATTCCATTATCATTAGTACTAACAGAAGGATCCTGCTACAGGTACAGAAAAAATTGTACAGAAAATGTACAAATCGCTCTCGGAGACCCACTTTTGGGTCCCACACGAGTGATCCGAACCGTTCATTATTCTTAGAACATTTTTCCGATGGGCTCCACAAAATTTCAGCTCAATCGGACGGTTAGAAGTGCTTGAACCAAAATCACACCGTTTGAAACATTTTTTTCTGTACCAGTAGGATTACCGCAAACAGAAGTTAATATATAAATCTCGTGCACACACACTCTTATAAACACGGGTCTCGAAAATCAAGCCATATAGCTCAGGGTGCAGGATTCCTGTAGTGAGAGGCTCACCACTGGGTTGTAGTGAGCCCATCCGCCGTGGATCTTGGTAATGAACGCTTGAATTTTAATCCAAACAATAAATGACTCGGATGATTTGGAGTTTGGATTAAATCCAAGCCGTCATTGACGAGATGGACAACCGGATGTGGCTAACTACAGGGCCCCCCTCCTTCCTATAGCTCGTGACCTAGCCGGATCTTTTTAGTCATTTGGCTCGATGTGAGGAAAAATCTGTGCAACCTTACATGAAAGATATGCATGAACCGAAATGGAATGGCCGTGGATGTATGATTTTTCTGATCACATGAAAGAAAACTGTACGTGGAATTAAGCAAACACGAAACTTTTGTACATCTACTAAGATTTGTGATCTTGAATCACATGATCTGTCTGTCTAGTACTTCTTCCTTTTTTTTTTTTTTTTTTTGACGGGTGCAACCAGGGTCTGCCTTTTACTTTACCTAGAAAAAAAGGTGTTGTGTGTGGAAACACAATGAAATGAGCGGGGAAAATTAGTACTAATGTGTGTAAAAATTAAAATTAATCCCCCTTCACACAGCCCCAAAGTCTATACGCACGCCCGGGCTATGGTGATCAAATTTGAGTTCCAAATAGTCCCATAACACTTTCCATGTATGATGTATCAAACATCGTATGAGACAATAACAAAATGAAATACTCAAATATGACATTGTTGTTGGTTTTCGGCTCGATTTTTGGTGTTTTAGCATGCTTCATCGGGCTGGAGTCTCAACCCGATCCGGACAGGCCCGCACAAAACAGGACACGTTTCATCGACCCATTGGCTATCATGGGTGACGTAGATACAGGGGAATGGGGAATTGGTAATTGCCAAGACAATATGCATTCCTGTCCTATATATGCGGCTCTGTGAAATTCACATGATCATATGCATGCATGAATTGGGGGTGTTGTCCCTTCGAGGACATCATGGGTTTGGGCTGAATATCCCGGCCTTCTGTAATCGGTCATGGACGGTTGAGATTTGTTTGAATAAGATGTGATCTGAACCGTCCATGGCAGACCACAGAATCGACCCAACACTCAAGCTGTTTCCGAATGGACAACACCCACCCCGGGTCATGCATGCATGGTCTATTCTACTTTGGCCACTTCATGTGGAATTCTATGTACTCCACGCATTTGCCTTTGCATGTGGATGTGGAGCCCACTGCACCGCCGAACTTATAAAAAAATAGAATGTCCTTTTCTTCGTTGATTAATTTTGTTGTGTCCATTTAATCTCAAATGTGTGAGCAAGGTAATCTTTTAGGTTCACAGAAACATCAATCTTCTGAATTTTGAAAGAACATATGACAGGTGATGTATCGGTGATACCGCGACTAGTCCATGAACATGATCATCTCTATCTACATGTGACTTCAAGAGTTCAAGTGCATGTAAAAGTTTTTTTAATTTTAGTTGTCACAATAATGATTAGGGAGAACATCTTTACACAACGGTGTAAATTGAAGTTTCCTCCAAATCTATTAGGGTGCTTCGGCAAAAAAAAAAAACAAAAAAGTGGTTTTTTCGTTCTGTCTTTATTTATTTATTTCATTTGTTAGTTTTGCATCAAGTTTTCATGGTTTATGGATTCGTCTTAACGAGACGAATCCAAAATGTATAAAATTATGGTCAAAAGTAATATTTTTTTTAATAAAATCGAAAATAAACCAAAATATACCAGTTTATTGGTTTAATTTTGGCTTTATTAAAAAAAATTAGTTTCGGCCATAATTTTATACTCTTTGGATTTATGTCGTCGAAACGAATCCATAAACCACGAAAACTTGACGCAAAACTCACTAATATATATATATATATATATATATATATAGGAGCCCCTTCCAATAAGGGTCCCTTATTGAAAAATAAAATGCGGACCTAGCCTTTTTTGTGTTTCCGGACCAAATTTTGACGATTCGAACCGTTCAATGTTTTTAAAATATATAACGTTTTTAACAAAAACCGATCGGATGAAGCCCTTACGGGTATTTTTTTTGGACGAATCTTGGCGGGGGCCCTTAAAAATGCATTTTAAAAACATTGAACGGTTCGGATCGTCAAAATTTGGCTCGGAAAGGTGAGGTCCGCATTTTAACTTCAATAAGGGACCCTTATTGGAAGTTAATCCTATATATATATATACACGAATTATCCTATCAAGGATCCCGGATTTCCCGGATTGAAGCGTTTTGATGCTTTTCCCGATATTTTTTGACGATCCGAGCCGTCCAATGTGTTCAAAAGGTGTTTTCCAAGGCCCACACGGGAAATCTTCGAAAAAAAATACCGGGAAGGGCTTGATCCAAGCAGTTTTTCGCAAAAATTGCATATTTACAGTTTTGCGAAAACCGCTTGGATCAAGCCCTTCCCGGTGTTTTTTTTTGAAGATTTCCCGCGTGGGCCTTGGAAAACACCTTTTGAACACATTGGACGGTTCGGATCGTCAAAAAAATATCGAGAAGGTGGAGTCCCGGATCCGGGACTCCCAGACTAGATCGGGCCTCTATATATATATATATATATACGCCGGAGATCCTGTCAAGGATCCCGGAAGTCCCGGACCGAAGCGTTTTGAAGCCCTTCCCGGTATTTTTTTGCATGATCCGAGCCGTCCAATGTGTTCAAAAGGTGTTTTCCAAGGTCCACGCGGGAAATCTTCAAAAAAAAATACCGGGAAGGGCTTGACCCACGCAATTTTTCACAAAAACTGCATATTTACAAAATTGCGTGGATCAAGCCCTTCCCGGTATTTTTTTTTGAAGATTTCTCGCGTTGGCCTTGGAAAACACCTTTTGAACACATTGGACGGCTCGGATCGTCAAAATTTGATCCGGAGCTATGAGATCCGGACCCAAGGGTCCCGGACTAGAGAGTTCCTCTATATATATATACATATAAGATAATGATCTATTGAGGGAGTCCTTAGGATAATTCCGTGTGGACCTCACCATTCCAGATCAAATTTTGACGATCCGAACCGCTCAATGTTTTTAAAATGCATTTTCCAAGGTCCACGTGAAAAATCTTCAAAAAAAAAATACCCGGAAGGGCTTGATCGGATCAGTTTTTGTTAAAAACGCGGATCGTCAAAATTTGATCCGGAAAGTCAAAAAATGGTGAGGTCCGCACGGAATTTTTGTTTGAGGGAGTCCTTAGTAGATCGGCTTCCTATATATATATATTGAATAAGGACAAAACGAAAAAACCAAAAAATCACTTTTTGATTTTTTTTGCCAAAGCACCCCTTAATTGGATACTAGTAATAGTCGACCTTATATACTGTATTGTAGAAACAATTTGTTGAACGTGTTTTGGCTTAAAAAGTCAACTTGACTTATTTATTTTGTCTTTATTTGATTTATTTTTTTGTGCGTTAGTTAGTTTTGCATTTTGTTTTTGTGCATTATTGGTACGTCGCGACGAGAAAAATCCGAAAAGGTAAAAGATTATAATTATAACTCTCAATTCTTTGAATAAGATCGAAAAAAGTGTAAAAATCTGTCTTTTAACTTATTTTTGTTTTTATTAAAAACATTAAGCTTTGATCATAATTTTTTACTTTTTGATTTCTCTCGTCGAGATGAACTAATAATACACAAAAAAATGGATGCAATACTAAAAAATGCAAAAAGAAAAAATCAAATAAGGACGAAAAAATAAGACAACTGAGTTTTTAGGCCAAAATGTACCGAAGTACGTTTTCTAATGATTACATGAAGATTTGAGTGAGTCTATGAGCCTGGTTCAATGACTACTTTTTACATTTTGATTATCCCATTTTTACATTTTGGGTGTTTACCCCTCCCTCCCGATAATGAGTTTCACAAAATGCAATTTGAGTGACCAAGAGAAAAATGTAACAATAGGATAAGAGGAGTTTTTTGACTTTTCATTTTCCACTTTTCTCATTTTGGTTAACAAAAAGACCTATAGAATGTATTCTGCACAAATCTCTCAACCACTACTCCTTTTATAAAACGCATTTTGCAAATAATCTCCAAACATTTTACAGATTGAAAAATACATTTTGGCCATAATTCAAAAAAGCCAAAAGTACAAAATGCATAATGCAAAAGAAAATTTTAAAATCAGGCCATTGGGCTAAAAATAAGACATCAATTCAACCAGAAAAATTTTATTTTACAAATATTCTTATCGGTAAAAAAATACACTCTTGCTGGTCAAAGAGTTGTCTTATTGATACCCCATGGACTATCAATAGATTATAGAGGGACCAAAATTTAAAAAAAAAAAAAAAAAAAGGCTCTCAAACACCCCACGTAAACTAGATGGTCTACAACATGGTAATGATTTCTAAGTTTTCCAAACAATTTTATCAAAGATAAAATCAAGATTTGATAAAATCACCCTTGATTTTATCAAATGAGGTGAATGGTTGATAAAATCTCAGCTTTTTTGCATTAAAAAAGGATGAGATTTTATCAACCCTCCTTCTCATTTGATAAAATTAAGGGGTGATTTTATCAAATTCTTGATAAATTTTTTTGGAAAACTAGGAATACGAATTCTAATGTTCCTAGTGGTGTTTTGGTGCCCCGCGTTAAAATTACTGTAAAAGAGTTTTACTCCACTAAAGCCAAAGGCATGCGTACGCCTTAACGAAAGCTATCGGCATTGTAATCCATGTTGAAGTCAAATGGATGTTTCTTTTCTTCACTTTTTCCCCTTTCAACTTTATTTTGCCCCACAGAGAGAGAGAGAGAGAGAGAGAGAGAGAGATTTTGCGCATGCAAAAATCCTTCAAATTCCTGATTTTATCTTCTTCTTTTTCTTTTTTTTCTTTTTAATTTTTTCGTGGACACAAGGCGTTAATCAATGCCGAAAGGTTATCAGGATAGTGAAACTAGCTTTTGAGTTTTGACTCGTTCAAAAAGTTTTGGTTTTCAATTATTTTGACTCGTTCAAAACCGTTTTGAATGAAACGGAGCATTTTTTGATCAACCACTTACACACGTCCGATGGAAATGATTTCTCACAGGGTCCTCAGAAAATTATTCTAAGATGATTGAACGGTTCGGATCGTTCGTGTGGGACCCAAAAGTGGGTCCGTGAGACTCATCTGTGCACGGTCTGTGCACAACCATCTGTGCATGTAGAAGAGTTCTATTTTATAAATCAAATCCCCAGAAGAGAAACATGCATAAATGATTGATTTCTCGATTGCCCTATGTCTTTTCCAATCAGACTAGAACTGAAGTAAATAAAAATACTGTCTTTTTACGGCAATCGTATCATTTTTCAATGTTTCGTAATTTTTATATTAAAAAATCGTAACTTTTCATAAATATGGTTCATGGAATTTTATCTATGATTCATGACAATTTAGTGCGTCTCGTAACTTTTATTAAAAAAAAAATTGTAACTTTATATTCACAAGAGGTAATTAATTCGTAATATTTTTAAGAGTGTATCATACACACTCATTTAAAAATGTGCTTTGTAGCCTTTCTCCGAGAGGGAATGACTTGTTCCAGAATACAACAAATACCGCTGAAAATAACAAAAAATACTCCACTGAAAATAAGATAGCGGCCGCTTAGCCTAGATTGCTCAAACATCCTTCTTTAACTTTGCTTTCAAATGCCTTTTCTAAACTTATAAGTTAGTCAACCTTATCAAATCATAGATGTTCTTGTTCATTGATTTGCTATGCCACCAACTTGTTTATTGTCTGCATCCAGAAACTTGTGAATAGGTATATTTTTATCTTTGATACCACAAAATAGACTGAAAACTTTCGTTCAAACTTATTTTTTTCTTTTCATACCTTCCAAAGTGATTCTTAGTTCTGTAGTCTATTCTACTCCATCCGTTTCATTTTGATAGTCCGATACTTTGAATTCAAAAAAACCGGCTCATTTTAAGGTTGCAAATTGGGGAGATTTTGAACAGTGCAGATTTTCGGATTCATTTTTCAGATTTTTAATGGGCCCACCTTTTTTAGATTGCATTAATGGCTGGTAAGTGAAGGGCAAAATAGGAAAGAAAAATTCTTTTTGCGTTTGGCTGCAGGTGAGGTGCTGCAGGGCAAAATAAGAATATTACATAACGATGTGAACTCCATCTAGAAGGAATTTTTTGGAACCAGGGAGGTGCTGCTCAAGCTCGTGGTGTGCAGCGTGCTATGCGACTTCTTCCGGAGTTGCACCAGCATCATTTCGACAATCGGAGACGTCTACTGGGTAGGGTTCATCAAGTACTAAAAGTGTACCAAAAATCAACTCGATCGGATATTGTTAAGTGCATATTGGGAGTATTTTGGGCCCTTTTCAGTTCCAATTTGATTATCGAAAACGTTTATATTTTTTAAATTTCATATTCTGGAACCTAAATTCTCTCAAAAATCATATGATCATATCCGATGTCAATCAATATGATCAAGACACTCTGGATCGGAACCATTTATGCAAGACAAATTTGTTTCTATCGTACATGGATCGATACCCAGTTGAACATGATTTTTCGGCAAGATTGCTATTATTATCAAAGTGCGATATGAAATAATCCAACATTGGAAACAACGCGATCGTTCAGTCCCAACAAGAGACCGAAGATTATCTTGACCCATTTTAAAATTCTCGATGGAGTAGCACAAATTAATGATATAATTAATGAGTTAGTAACTACCCAGAATCTAGTCTGGATCTTTGAATAATCCCCTAATTCACCAACTTTTTGGTCCAAAATAAAGTAAAGATATTCTGTATCAAAGGTAATTTTGAATGCTTTACATTTTGATAATTCAGGGTCAGAGTTATGCTTTCGGCTAAGAAAGAAGTAGGTATTAATAATTAGTATTACAAGCAGCCGCATTGAAGGTGATCAAAAGTCCAATAAGCAGCAATATGGTATATATATATATATATATATCTGCATGACTTCGTGATTTACTTGGATTCCTTCATTCATTTGGTATCTTATCGAACTGATGGTTATCACATAAGGATCTTTCTATTATCCGTCCATTGGACGGACGGTAAAATACAAAACAATCATAATTCTTACATGTAAGAGTTTTCACTGTTTGAATTCTTACATGTAAGAATTCAGATTCTATACACTTTATTGTCCGCCCATTGGGCGAACGGTAGATTAATCCATCACATAATTATGGTTTAAGAAGAGATCACCTTTTGCTTTAATTACTCATATCATTATCTGTATCGAGGAATTGGGGATCCTGTAGTGCATTGCCACACTACAGGGTTGTAGTGCGGCATCCGAGCCATTGATCGCGTAATCAACGACTCGGATTTCGTCTCCACACTTGCATGATCCGAGCTCCATCAAGGAATTGAAAATCATGTAGTTCGGTGCCACACTATAGGATTGTAGTGGAGTTAAGGTTCACCATTCATTAAAGTTGTGGTCATGACTAAAACAGGGGAGTTAATGAATTCACAACCGCACTTTGGATGAGTCGTCATTGTTGAGTAGCTAAGCCACTAAGGGGGATTCGACGAAAGGTTATTTTTAGGGAATACGTTATTGAGGGGATAAGATAAGAGGGGTATTATTTTTAGAAAGTTGACTCACATTGATATGATATTTATGGAGGATGAATAAAAAAGTACTTGTATAGGATATTAAAAAAAGGGGGATAAAATAGGACTACTTGATTTATATGAAGGATAAAATAGAGGGAATAAGATTGTTTTGTAGTTAAAGTAAGGGAGAGGGGGTATTATTCTTGGCTAACATTCGGGGATTACTTTTGAATGGGTGAAAATTTTACCCCCTGCATTTTTTGGATACTCAAACCATGCTAAATGTGTCACATCAAGCCTTATACCCCTTCAAAAAAATTTACCCCTTTCTTATATCCCATCCAAGCAAGGCCTAATTGGAGAAAGCTTTGGTACTTGTTTTTGGTTTATGTTATGCGTAATTTTAATATTTCCTCTGTCCCAAATTGTTTCTCCTATTCGGATTTTTTTTTTTATGTAATTTTGAATTATTCATATCTTTCAATCTATCATTTTTCTAAAAGATTTTAAAAACTTTGTATAATAGAACTAATTGAGATCTATCAAATATGATCCATATTGCACGTAAAATAAGTTATAGATAGAAAGATATGAACAATTTGAAAAATTACATTGAAATTTGTCGAGGCCAATAATTTGGGACGAATGGAGTATATGTCATGTATATAAAGTTCAATTTTGATATTTGTCACTTTTATAACGTTTTGGACATTATATATGAAGTATGAACCCGACAATGCATACAGCTAGAAGACTCTACATAGAGCTAGAGGTACGATGGGCCAACCTCAAGTTTTACTAGTGATCGTAGCCTTGCATTTTAAAGAGAATATTTTTTCTTTTAGAGTCACAAAATCTCATATTTAGAGTCACAAAATCTCATATTGAGTAAGTGCACATTATAGCATTACCCTTCCAACAATCCATGCTAGAAGCCAGAAAGAGGTTCCAACCTCCTTTTCCCATTCTACTTCCCATGAAAAGCTACTACAATTTTTGCAAAATGCATTCTACGCATTTCTCTCAAACACTCCTCCCAAATTCAAAACACATTCGAACCATAATTAAAAAAGGCCAAAAAATCAAAAAATTGAAAATGAAAAGCCAAAAAATAGGCTACCAAATACCTCTTAAAGCTTAATTGGAAGGCTTGTTTTCTTCTTCTTCTTCTTCTTTTTTTCTTTGCCAAACGATGAGATGTTAGTATGTTAGTACTGGTTAAAACAAATATTGCAATGGATATCGATACTGTACCATCAGCTCAAACTCAAAACCTTCTAATAAATACAGGTACACGACCAACTAACCTAGAAGCTACGGTTAAAAGGCTAGCTAATATGCTGAATAACCACTCTTGAGCTTTAACGAACATGTAATGGTGGCATAAATATCGGTTTAGTACGGCAATAACGACAGACACGGAAGAAGGTTCATGGATTCGTGCTTACCAGAATGTTCTAGAATGCTGATATTTAATTTGCTCACAAATCACAATGTCAAAAGAGGTATGGAATACTTTCTTTTTTTTTTTGTCTAAACCACCGGTATTCGGAAGTCCACTGGATCCCGACTAAATCCGGTTCGAGCAGGGTCGGCCCACGAAGGGGTAAAGCTCTCCCAACGCAAGTTTCCTCCATTCACAAGACTCGAACTCGAGATCTTGCTTAAGGGGAACAAGTGTCGAACCACTTGAACCAACCTGCGTTGGTAGGTATGGAATACTCCATTTCTAGTCGTTGTGCGGTGATTAATGTTTCAACAACGCCAATAATAATCTTATAAAATGTATAATCTCTTTTAGGAGTTCGTACAACTTTTCAATGTAACATGTCTTATAAAATGTATTATTGAGGCTTGACTCAAAGAATCAAACCTTTATTAATTGCGTGGGTAGCAAACCCACCAACCAACCAAACAAATCAATATTTTGGGTCTTCACTCGTTTAATTCCTGTAGTCCCATTTTATCATTGCCTCCTCTTCTCCTTTTTCTAGCTTTGATTTTCCTCGCTCAATTGATTATCCTTGTCAGCGATTTGTCCTTAGGGTCACTCCGCCTCATGGAAATTCGTGAAAAGGGGTTGGTGGATGAACTGGAGAGATTAATACGGTTCATCGGGACATTATTCATTGGATAATTCTAAGGATACAGAAGAGCAAGGAACAAAAAAATGTACCGATTGGCTCGGGGACCCACTTATGGGTGTCCCACATAAACGATCCAAGTCATTTATTTCTCTTAGAATGATTTTCCTAGGATTTTGAAGCAAGCACTTACGCACGTCCGATTGATCCGATTACATGCGGGGTCCCTCGGAAAATCATTCTACGATGAATGAATTGCTCGGATCGTTTGTGTGGTGGGTCTCTGAACTGGTCGGTACATTTTTTGTTTCCCATGTTCTGTACGCGTAGGAGCGTCCTTATTCATTACCAAAGAAAAAATGCTGCCTCTTGGCAGAATAAACTCGGCCTTTCTACGTTTCACTCTAGTTCACACGTTCCTTGTAATTATGGTCTTCTCTTATCCTCTACTCTTCTATAAATACCACACATCACCGCAGTCCATTTTTTGTACAAACCCATAAGTTTACCAACTGATCTCAATCCTCACCCTTACCAGTTTCTGCCTATCCAAAGAACAACAAACATGTCCACAAAAACTCTCACCCTGTTCATGCTAGCCCTCCTCCTCTGCTCCACACTATCCTACTCCGCCCGCCCCGTGCCACACCCTCTGGAGGACTCTCCGGTGGAAAACCATCATGGGGTAGGTTTAATTTGTTGAAATTCTGCCTTAGATATGGGATTATCTTGTGGGTTTTATGATTTGGATTAATCGTTTTCGGGTGTGTTTTTCTGTTGCTTTTAATTAGGGTGTTGATGCTCGGAAAACAGGGGTGGCGGTTGAAGAGAGCTGCGAAGGAGTTGGAGATGAAGAGTGCTTGATGAGAAGGACTCTGGCTGCTCACATTGATTATATCTACACCCAGAAGCAGAAGCCTTAGAACTTTTGTTCATTAGCTGCTCATCGAAAATTATTACTACTAAACCACATAGTGATTGGGAACAGATATTAAGAAACTCTTGATCACACTATATGTGCAGTTTCGTTGCTCATTGCTTAAGAATACAGAATTTCTCATATTCTAGTTAGTAATTACTAGTTGTCATGGAAAAAAGTAACTCCGTAGTGTTTTCCGTATCATATTT
This sequence comes from Vaccinium vitis-idaea, assembly GCA_963854785.1. Taxonomy (NCBI): domain Eukaryota; kingdom Viridiplantae; phylum Streptophyta; class Magnoliopsida; order Ericales; family Ericaceae; genus Vaccinium; species Vaccinium vitis-idaea. The sequence goes on from OY978219.1 coordinate 11,616,181, forward strand.
ACGTTTGTTGAAAAACGTTAGTAATTTTTATTTTCATTTGCAACGTAACCGGGTGTTTGGACTAGTTTGCGCACCTCATGTAGCAATACTATAAAGTAATCTACCTCTCTGAATCTTAGTATACTAATTCAAGTCAATTTACTCACATAGTGTCACATGTGCCCTTGTTTTTTTTTTTTTTTTTTGTCTATGTGTAAAGTTAATACAATTCTTCACCATTTTGAATTGCATGTAATCAGATATGGCACTTAGCCAATATGGTCGTACCCCTTGGCTTTCAAGGAAGAGACCTCGGTTTCAAGACTACAGAGTGATGTTGAATCCCATTTGGTTGTTAACCCATTAATTTCCTCTAACTCCCACTAGTGTCTACAATATTAAAATGAAAAAAAGAATTGCATCCAAACATCTTGAATGTAAACCAAATGAAGCTTATGTAGTGGGCTGAATCAGCAAAGGTCCAGTGGGCTCAGCCAAGCCCCTTAGTTGTACAAGGGCCATGAAAGGGATCAGAGAAATCAGCACCGCCGAGCGAGGTTGGGGCTCAGCAAACTTTGTATCAGCAGCCAACACAAGTATCAAACGTGTCGCGCGGTTATTACAGAATCAGTAGGGTTCGGCTCATGTCACGTTGGAACAAACGCCTCAGAACAACATTGAAGCAACCTCGGGAGTCGAGATCACCTTTTGGTCTTGCCGAGCCGCTCCTCCAGAACCGGTGGGTTCCGGGGCATCATATTCGGCACCAGTTACCCCGATCATCGCCAAGTCGAGTCCACCAAACCATTGAGTATTACGGGGCCTCGGCTTATGCCAACCACTTTATTGCTAATGGCTCGGCATCAGGCATGCTTGACATACCTTGTGAAAATCCTTTTACGAGAAGGTTTTATAAAATACGTGAGGACACATCAAGAAAGCAACAAACCTTTTTTGGTTTCAACCCTACGATATAGAAGAAATAGGGAAAGTATAAACTTTTTAAATTTAAAACGGTGTCAAGTGTTGACTGTAGGACCACATGATAGACCAGGGAGTCTTCCCAAACCCGTTGACTTTTCAGGTGTGTCAGGTCTGACATCACCCGAAGCAGCAGGTTTGCCCGTGACGCCCTGACTAACCACGTGCTATGTCAGGTACGGACAGCGCATGTGAGGCACACGAGCGGCTTGGTGAGCAAGTAAGCCTTCACCTATGAAAGGGCCCCTCACCAACCTCCTTCGGGATCTCTAGACACTTGCTCTCTCTCACGATGAAATTCTACCTCTCTCTAGAATATGGCTTACCTTCTCTTTATCCGATCACTTACTGGACCATCGGAGTGCCTTCCTGAACTGCCAACGATCTAGGCTTGGCATTAACACAGGTGCTCAATGTGCAAGTCGTCTTGTCATGCCAATTCTTACTACTCAGTGTGCATGTCGTACCCCTTGGCTTTCAAGGAAGAGACCTCGGTTCCAAGGCTATAGAGGGACATCGAACCCCATTTGGTTGTTAACCCATTAATTCTCCTCTAACCCCCATTAATGTATACAATGTTAAAAAGAAAAAAAGAATTGCATGTAATCATCTTGAATGTAAACCAAATAAAGCTTACTTTCACAGTGACATACCAATCCTTGTCCAAGAAGAATAAATTCAATGCTCAGGGACAGTGTCGGCCCCGACTTTGGGGTTGCCCAAGCCCCATCCGTAGTTTGGTTGCCCATTTAATATTAAGTCATAAAAATAAAAAAGACATACAATGGTAACTTAAAAAAAGAAGCAAGATTATATTGTGTTTTTAGATTGAATTACGTAAAAAAAAATCACAATATTCAATTGGGTTATTGTACTTTAACATATCCAAAAACACATTTTTAATAGAGATTATAGTTAATCCACTTAGGGGGTGTTCCATTAACAAAAAATTGTTCTTTCCAAACACCGAGACAGGTCATTCTCTCACAACACATCACATAAAAAACCATGAAAAACCAGTTTTTTCAAAAAACTGGGATAGTGGAACACCCCCTTAATCTCTCTCATGACAAAGTCGTACGAACATAAGTTTTTATATTATGATGTGAGAAAAATTCAAAATTTAAAGGATACAACTATAAAAGATAAACGCAAAAAGATATACTCCCTCCGTCCCAATTTAAATGCTCCCTACGATTATGCATGCCTTTTTAAAACTCTTGTAGTTTTTATTCTATAATGTATTATATATGCAATATGGATCTTATTTGATAGATCTCAATTAGTTCTATTAGACAAAAAATTTAAAAACTTTAAAACATTACCAATAAAAAGATATAGTCGTTTGAAAATGACACGGATATTCGTATGGAGCATTTAAAATGGGACGGAGGGAGTAACTGTTAAAGTTTGTCCGTTTTTAAAGAAACTAAGATAATATCCGTTACTTTAGCTATGATTGATGTGAAAAAAACTAATACAACATTTTAGTTCGCTCATTTTTTCCAATTTTTCACTATTGAGGATTTTTTTAACGAAATGCAAAAACATAGGAGTATCACTTTTACATTATTATTGTAAATATGTAATTGTTAAATGCAAAATTTCTAGTAAAGTAGTGTGATTTTCGTAATAATGTGCATTGGGAAAGAAAAAAAAAATCCAATACATTTATGAGTATTTGTACATTTTCGTACTAGATTTGTTGAGTCAGGGACGTTGGGACAATCTAGTGCTTTTCTCTGTCTAATTATTTTTGTTCAAGAAACAAAAAGCAAGTCACGGGTCCATGTTGGCTAACGGAGGTGGTTGATAGTTGAGTGATATTTATCGGAAAAAAAAAACCAATTAATTGATGTTCGTATTACAGTACAAATCTGGCCTAGAGTAATCATGGGTTGGCATGAAATTTCGGTAACAGACTAATCAAACTTGCTAAACTTTGGCCGAGTTTAACCGGTATCGATTGACTACATGATTGTGCTATGACTCAAGCGAATTGTCAATTTGAGAGGAGACTTCTATGTCAGTACAAGTGAATTATGTATATACTGTTTGGTGCCTATAAAATACGCAGATTATATATATATTGTGAGTTTTTGAAATGGAGAAAGCTAAATAATTATGATCATGTCTGGAAGCACTGAAAATTATAATTTGAGATTCATGGAATTTGTTCATGTATAGACTAGCTAGACTAGTATTTCTTCTATCGAAGAATGAAATAAGAAAAACTTGAGGTCATGGTAGATGATAGGACTTGAATATGGTGGCTTGTGAACAACATGATTGCAAGTCTCACAATTACAACTTCTCATCCACTTATCTTAGTCTATCTATTGACAAAAAAACCAAGAACAACTAATTGGCTTCCGTCACAGTTTCGGTATCATGATTGGATGATATAGTTTTGGTTTACGAGCCTATCACGATTGCCTCGTTAATGACCTTCCCGAGTAGGGTTGGCCATTTTCTCCGACCCGTTCGAATCCGATCCGAACGTATCGGTAATATGGAGATCTGTTAGGAGATTAAATGGGATATGGGGATTTTTTTTTTAGATGTTTGGGGATCGGGTAGGGGGTGGAGATAGGCATGTCCCCGCCCCGAATCTGTTCCAAATCCGTTCCCCGATCCATCCCCGCCCCGTCCCCGAATATAGGGGTCTATTCATGAGTTATGAAACTTTTGGGTCCCACTAAATTTTCTCCAAACACATGGGGCCACACTAAATTTTCCCCAACCTTTTTATTATAATTAAACTTTGTAATACAATAAATGTGATTAAATAAGAAATGCATCACTATAATTTGAATACATCCCAACTAGATTGACATCTACTCAACTATCAATCATATGCATTCCTTAAAATAAACACACACAAAAATGCAAAATAAAAACAATATTTTTCCAATCGAGCCGTTGATTTTGTTGTTCCTATTGATGAAATCAATTGTGTAAACTTTCTTCTTGATCGAGTTTAGAAAGCTTGTCGATCGGGACCCAATTTGTGTTTTTTTAATGATATTTTTCATCCGATTAAATGTCTACTAATACGCGATCGACTTAAATTTTTCTACGACTAATGGATACCATAATATGCTATCTTGCTTGTGGTTCCTTTAGTTTTCAAATTAGAAATCTAATTGATACTTGATACAACTTGAATTGAAGCTGACAAGCACTTACGCTTACACATGGATACCGTGACGTACCGTGACGGGCCTGGCCGGCCCATTCGACACCTCTACTTGTAACTTGATTTTGGAATTTAATTTGTAACGGGGATTATATATTTTTAGTAATCTTTTTCTTTTTTAAAAAAAAAATGATTGGATCCCCGAATCCCCGTGGGGATCCCCGTTCCCCATTTGGTGTGGGGATGGAGGATGAAAATAAAGCCCCGTTGGAGATCGGGTAGGGGATGGATATGGAGAAGGGGTTTGGGGATTGGGGGTGGAGATAGTACTCTCCAGCCTCGATCCGTCCCCATGCCCATCTCTATTCCCGAGGAGTCCCTTTTGAGTTGATCGTCCCATTGAGTTCATGACCTTCTCTCCGCTTTGGTCTCTCTCTGTCACAATGCACTTTTGTAAAGGAAATCCCAAGCCACCCCTACTTTTTGTGGAAGCTTCCATCCAAACCCAATTTTGACTTTCACTCCTTCCTAGGCCCTACCACGCGTGAGATGGTGTTATACAATAAATGACGTCAATTGCCCAGAGTCTCTCCCTCTCTCTCCTCTCCCTCTTTCTTTAATTCATTACTACCCACCCTCTCTCTCTCTCTCTCTCTCTCTCTCTCTCTCTCTCTCTCTCTCTCTCTCTCTCTCTCTCTCTCTCTCTCTCTCTAATAATCATCTCCCTCCTCTCTCTCTCTCTCTCTCTCTCTCTCAATTCTTTATCCTTTTTATTTTTTGAAACATTAAATATTTATAACTTTTATTTTATATATCTGATTTTGAAAAAAAAAATTGTTAGAACCTACTCGATGAGATCTATAAAACAAGATACATACTCCAATTATGCACACAAAAAAATTGTAATTTTTTGGAGGGTGTGAATTCTTCTATTTGGAGGGTGTGAATTCTGCATTGGAGCTGTGTGAATTATGTATTTTGAAGAGTGAGTTGTGATGTGTGAATTCTGTATTTGAGGGTTCTGAATTCTTCCATTTTGGAATGTGTGAATTATGCATTTGAGGGTGTGAATTGTGTATTTTGGGAAGTAAGTTGCGATGTGTGAATTCTGCATTTAAAGGTTGCGAATTCTTCTCTGTCGAGGGTGTGAATTCTACATTTTAGGGGTGTGAATATTTTCTTTTTGGGGTGTGAATTGTGTATTTTGTATTTTGGAGAGTGAGTTGTGAGACGTGAATTCTTTCATTTTGGAGGGTGTGAATTATTCAGAATGATTGTGAATTCTTAATTAATGGGTATAAAATAATTTTTTTTACATGTACAAAATTTCATATTCAAAAGGGGTATTGTTTCAAAGATCTCATCGAGTAGATTTCAAATATGTAATTTTTATAAGAAATGAATGTATATAACAAAAGTTATTTTAGTTTAAAATATAAAACAAAAATGGTTTTCAAGTAATTGTTTTCAATACACAATTCTGACATTAACTTTACAGTAGGTAGGAGGGAGGGGGAGAGAGAGAGAGAGAGAGAGAGAGAGAGAGAGTAATGATGACGTGTAATGATGACACGCGTTAGCGGAGGGAGAAAAAAATTTGATGCACGCGGGGAAAGGGATTTAATGAATAAAGATTGACATGCTATGGGTTTAGACGGGAGAAGACTCACAAAAGTGGACTGGCCAGTAAGAAGCCCAATTTTGTATGATGTAGTCGAAAGACCAAAGCAGAGAGAGGTCTGCTCCAGTCAAGGCCTGCCCAGGTCATAGGCCCAATAGGCCTGGGTCTAGGGCACTCAGAAAAGACTAAATTTTGGAGTACTCCCACATCTTTTGATAATATGTTTGAGTATGACTCTTTTTGACCTAATAAAAAAAAATAAAAAGGTCCAATCTTACCTACAAAAGAGCCTAAACAAATAGAATAACCACAGGGCCTAATGGTCCAAACTAAAATAAGCCCAATCTTTGCTTTGTTTACCAGTGTCGTCAACTGATCAAATGGCCAGGAACAAAAGATTAAGTAGATGAGTAGCATACTGGCCTTACTCCTATTATGATTCAATTTTGTTTTTCCATTTTCAAATTTATTTCGTATACTTAATTCCCAATTTTTTAGTGCTTATTTTGTTCTCTTCTATTCTAGTCTTCTTTGCTTTGTTGGTATCCTTTAATACTTTAGAGTTGAGTAACTTATATATAATTCTTTTGTGTTGAACACCTAAAATTTATAGTCAAATGTGTCCCATCTATTAATCTAATATGCAGTATAATGCTGCATTTTAATTATTGTATGAAGTATGTTTCATCATCATACAAAGCGAAGATATGCATTTCAGTGATTCTCAGTCTCCACAATCTTGGTTTCTATACCTTCCTCAAATCAAAAATACGTTTGGAAGAGTAACATCCCTCAATTTTTGGATTTCTCATATTGTGATTGTTGCTGGAAAAATTATTTAAGTGTTCTACTATTATGGCACAATTTTAAGTTAGGCCTAAGGCACTCAAAACTCTTAGGCTGGCCCTGACTCCAATATAAAATCATATACTACAAAAGCTCTTCCAACATAGAGTGTATTTGGGTTCTTTTGGACAAAAGACAATTGCTCTTGAAGAATCATGTTATACCAACGTCCTTAGTGTTGTGCGGTTATAGATCTGATTTTCTCCTGCACCTTATGTTGGTTGTGTTTGGTTAGATAGTTTAGTTTAGTTTTGATGATGTCAGTAGGTGTAATGAGTGGAGAGAGATAGAGAGAGAAATGAGGGAAATGATGATGTTATCAAAACTAAAACTAAAACTAAACAGGGAAACGAACAAGACCGTTATCTCTTTGGCTGATAAGAGATGACTAGGGCCTTCTCCTTCTCCACTATCCATAATCCAATCTTCCTCATGGCCATAGGCAGCAGGTGAAACCAAACTCTCCACGTAGGAAGTTTGATATGTTATAAGACCTTTGCTTGGGATAATAACATCTCTTTGTGACATGTCCGCGAGATTGTATGCACATAATTTGTTCAAATGAGTCGATGAAATAACATCTTCGCCATCACTTGTAAAGCACAATAGCACCAAGTCCCCGTGTGACAAAACCATGAAATCCTTCGACACTTTCAAAATCCTAGTCCATGAGCCTCCAACGCCGTATTCCTTCATCACTAACAACTCGAAAAAACCCGGTCCAACTTCATCACCACCACTTACACTATTAACACAGCGTGTCATGCAAAGACATCCATCCAAAACTCTCATACAGTTTATAATGGGTTCCCATTCCCCATTGTTAGCTAGAAGTGGCATTGGAAATTCTTCAAATTCATCCGTAAGAGGATTGAAAGAAACAATCTGACTCCCGGTAGGAAAATGGACACAGTCAGGTCCAAAGCTAGTGATAGCCCAGTGCAACTTTTCTTCCACAACGAGTCCGGAAAGGGATCTATGTCCATTGACATTGTCACCGGCATAGAAAGTCGTTGTGTCCGGTATTTTCTTTTAAAGCTAAAACAGTGGCCTTTCCAAAGTCCATCGCCATTACTGCCTTGTAATCATCAACGGACAAGTCATAACAGAGTCCGGACGGATAGACACTGAAGTGAAAGTCAGGCTTAGATCATTTGTATGGGTCTTCAAAGTGGACTTTACGGACCCATCTTACACAATGTATGAACTAGAGTAGTGTTCCCAAAAATGTAGATGAGAGAAAAAAAAATTGGATTGACTTTGAGGGGCCCACATAAAAAAGTAAGAATCGGGTTCTTAAAACCCAATCCGAACATGGTGGGCGCGGTTCAAAATTTTTGGGATTTCAATGCATAAACACGACCCTCTCTCTCTCTCTCTCTCTCTCTCTCTCTCTCTCTCTCTCTCTCTCTCTCTCTCTCTCTCTCTCTCTCTCTCTCCCAAATAAATCTGCCCTTTCTCATCTTCATCACCAATCACCACCACCAAAGCCCACACCCACCACCAGTGGCGACGCCTTTAAACCAATGGTAGCATGACACCACTCTCAATATCCGTTGAGCCCATGTATAAATCTTTGGATCTATATTGTGTCTACCTTTCATGACATACTAGAAAGGTCAAAAACCTACTAAAGCCTACTAACATAGGCGCTGCTCAGACCTGTCCTCTGCATAGGTTCTGGTTGTACTCAAGTAGTTTAATTGGAGATAAAACATAGAAAAAGAAAAAACTCCTGAGTGGAGTAGTAAATGGAGTAATTTAATTGTCATTGTTCACTTCCGTGAGTTCTTGAATAGTTCTTTTCACCCTTTTCTAACTATTTCTTCATTTTTTCTTCTTTTAATTGAGTAGTGTGATTTCATAAAATTGTGGATTAGGAGGGAAAAAAGATAGGTAGAAAAGAAAAGAAATGGAAAGGAAAAAACGGCCAAGGTAAGAAATAGAAGCAATGCCACTGAGCCAGCCCGTTACTTTGCTTCATTCTAGCAAACTTTGCGACACTTACACATAACCTGGCTTGTTTTTTTTTTCCTTTTCTTGTTGCCCTAGCCCGGGGGGTTGCCCAAGCCCGGAGGCTTGCGGGGCTTACCCCGGGGCCGGCCCTAACTTGTGCCCCCTGGAATCCAAACTAAACACACACACAAATAACATAAATAATTTAATTGGTTCCTTAAATTCGGGTACTCCAAGAGCCTTATGAGGGAGTGCACTCAACTTCCTACACGTTCACATCTCTCAGTACTTTACATTGTAACCTCACTGGCCCTAGCCGATGCTGATACAAGAAACCAAAGATTCCAATTTATAGGCCAAACCCAAGCTCAGATCCAGCGCCAGACCACCCTTTCATTTTTGGTGGTTGGAAAAGTGTAAGGATTCGGCTGAGTCAGGGGTTAACGTGGATGGGAGGCACACCCATTAATCAGTCAACACTTGGGGCATATCCAATGCATCTCCGTACTCTATTGTTGTAAAATCAGAACTCAATTTTGGAGAATCAAAGGTACTCAACCAATTCCATTTACGGTCTCCCGGATGGAGACTCAATTTTGATCTTCAAAACTCTCCAAAGAGCCATCACCATTTCTTAATTATTCCCAAAATCTCCATTTTATGCTCTTTTATCTTTTGCAAATTTATTCCCAAAACTCTCCAAAGGACCAAACAAGAGCGCTCTTGCCTGGCCGAGGGGCTAGGATGAACCTTGCCTAGGGCCTTCGCCTAGTGCTCCATCCGAGCGCTCTTGTTTGGTCCTTCCTCTTAAGGCCTTCTCTTAGCCTCTGGTTTGCCTGAGGACTCCACCTAGCCTCGCCTGACACCGGTAAGTTCGTCTGAGAAGATTACCGGAATGACCTCTTCTGGTTGTCTGGTGTGGTACGAAGGGAGGAGAACTGTCTGAACCTCACTGGAGCCCTAGAGCACGTCTGAGATGGAGACCGGAGCCCTAGAAGCACGCCTGAGAAGGGGACCTGCACAAGGGGAGCCATCACGTTAATGCCTAGCCCGGACGGTGGTGGTTCGGGAAGACACTCTGATGGTAAAGTCAGTGACTGAGGGAGAAGTATAATGGAAGCAAGAGCTTCAGACTTTCTAGAGAGAGAAAGTGAGAGAGAAGTAGAGCCCTTTAGGTTGGGGGAGTATGCCTTTTATTGGCAAGGAGTTGGTTGGGCTCCGAGCCCTCCACGCGCCTCACGCGCCATCAGTTCCCTAGGCAAATCACGTGGCCCGGACAAGGCGCTACCTGCACCCTGTCGCTTCGGATGACGTCGCTCATGTCACCTGTCACGACTTTTGCAGCACGCCACCTGACATGCCGCCTTACACACGCCACCTAATATCACATCTGATATGTCACGAACGCGTGATAGGGACCCTTCAGAACCCATCGGTTCGGGAAAGGGTGCTTGGATTGGCTGGGAGTGCTCAGATTGACAAGGGGTGCCTGGTTCAGCGAGGAGCGCTCGGATCGACAAGGGTCCGTTCGGCAAGGAGTACCCGGTTCGGCAAGGAGCGCTCGGATCGACAATTATCCGTTCGGCAAGGAGCACCCGGTTCGACAAGGAGCGCTCGGATCGACAATTGTCCGTTCGGCAAAGAGCACCCGGCTCGGCCCGACTGATTAACCCGCCTAGCGCACTCATCCGCCTAGCGCCTAGCGAACCAGTACGCCTAGCCGGTGAGTCCACCTAGCGCCCAGCGGATGAGTCCACCTAGCGGCTGAGGCTAGTGTGGACACTGGTTTATGAGAACCTTTGTGGGAAGAGGGCCCCTACAATAGCCCCTCAACTTCTTCAGCCATCGCTCGGATGCTGGAGGAGTTGAACCTCTCATGACCCACCAGTCTGGCCTCCTAGCCGAGAGCCATGTCGACCCATCGGTCATGACATGGTTTGGGATAAACACCCCTATGACCCACCGGTCTAGCCTCTTAGCCGAACGCCATGTTGACCCATCGGTCATGACACCTTCCGTGAACCTCTCGAGCAGCCTGAAGGCTCCGCCTAGGTCCTTGCTGCTCGCCGATGGAGATAACCTGCACACGTAAACAACCACGTTAGTGCCTAGCCCGGACGGTGGTGGTCCGGGAAGGCACTCCGACGATTAAGTCAGTCACCGGAGGGAAGAAATATACCGGAGATCTAGAGAGAGAAGTAGAGTTCAGAGGGTAGTAAATGAGGACAGAGGGGATCCCTTTGTTAGTAGTTGTGGTTGCGTATTTATAGGCTGAGGGGCGTGCGTCCCATGCGTTCGGTGCCCCTCACGCGCCTGTCATTTGCGTTCGGAATGATAGGTGATATGACCTTCATCCCTGCCACAGACGCCATGTCTAGGCTGATGTCACGGCACGTGAGTTCGAGTAGTCAAATCATCTCGAGACATTCCCCAACAGAGTCGCCAATTGTGGGGGAGTCGATTCCGGGGTTAACCTTCCGTGAACCTCTCGAGCCGCCTGAAGGCTCCGCCTGGGTCCTTTTGCCTAGCGCTCCATCCGAGCGCTCTTCCCTAGCCGAGGGGCTAAGATGAACCTTGCCTAGGGCCTTCGCCTAGCGCTCCATCCGAGCACTCTTGCCTAGCCGAGGGGCTAGGATGAACCTTGCCTAGGGCCTTCGCCTAGCGCTCCATCCGAACGCTCTTGCCTGGCCGAGGGCTAGGATGAACCTTGCCTAGGGCCTTCGCCTAGCGCTCCATCTGAGCGCTCTTGTTTGGTCCTTCCTCTTAAGGCCTTCTCTTAGCCTCTAGTTTGCGTGAGGACTCCACCTAGCCTCGCTTGACACCCGGTAAGTTCGCCTGAGAAGATTACTAGAATGACCTCTTTTGGTTGTCTGGTGTGGTACGGAGGGAGGAGAACTGTCCGAACCTCACTGGAGCCCTAGAGCACGCTTGAGATGGAGACCGGAGCCCTAGAAGCACGCCTGAAAAGGGGACCTGCACAAGGGGAGCAATCACGTTAGTGCCTAGCCCGGACGGTGGTGGTCCGGGAAGGCACTCTGATGGTAAAGTCAGCGACTGAGGGAGAAGTATAATGGAAGCAAGAGCTTCAGAGTTTCTAGAGAGAGAAAGTGAGAGAGAAGGGTTGAACATTGTGAAAAATCCCTCCTCCTTCAGGTTGGGGGAGTATGCCTTTTATAGGCAAGGAGTTGGTTGGGCTCCGAGCCCTCCACGCGCCTCACGCGCCATCGGTTCCCTAGACAAATCACGTGGCCCGGACATGGCGCTGCCTGCACCCTGTCGCTTCGGATGACGTCGCTCCTGTCACCTGTCACGACTTTTGCAGCACGCCACTTGACATGCCGCCTGACACACGCCACCTAATATCACATCTGATATGTCAGGCACGCGTGATAGGGACCCTTCAGAACCCATCGGTTCGGGAAAGGGTGCTCGGTTCGGGAAAGAGCGCTCCGATTGGCTGGGAGTGCTCGGATTGACAAGGGGTGCCTGGTTCGGCGAGGAGCGCTCGGATCGACAAGGGTCCGTTCTGCAAGGAGCACCCGGATCGGCAAGGAGTGCTCGGATCGACAATTGTCCGTTCGGCAAGGAGCACCCGGCTCGGCCCGACTGATGAACCTGCCTAGCGCACTCATCCGCCTAGCGCCTAGCGAACCAGTACGCCTAGCCGGTGAGTCCACCTAGCGCCCAACGGATGAGTCCTCCTAGCGACTAAGGCTAGTGTGGACACTGGTTTATGAGAACCTTTGTGCGAAGAGGGCCCCTACAACATGCATAACTTTAACGATATATATCCAATTCGTAATCGATTGGTACCATTGAGAAGATATAAACAATACCTTTAAAATTAGTATTATGTTACATATTTTTTTCTTTAATATTTTAAGAAAAAGGAGAATTGAGGAATATAGAGAATGTGGATATGCGTTGATTTTTTTTTTTTTTTTGGTACGTCGGAAATATATTAAAAACTAAAGATCAAAGGTTAGCCGCATCAGGTGTCCCAGCATTACAGTAGTCAGCCAAATAAACATAAAAGTCATAACTAGAACAGCAAGCAAAGAAAGAAGAAGTCTAGTCAAGGACATGGTGGAGATTGAGGCTGTCCCTTATCATAACTTCTCTAACAGCAAGAGGAGGAGTTGGTGCCATCACAAGCTCTTCATTTTGGCTGATGTGAATACTGAATAGTAGAATTCTCCAAAATTACTTTGTTAAATGAAAAATATTATTTTGAGTCTCTAAATAGAAAAGGAATGGTAGTGACACCTCATAAAATACCACATAAATTACTTCATACTTGAATTAATTGAGAATCCCACACCCAATTATTGTGTGGAGCTCAAAGTTCATGCGAGTATGGAGTGTTTTATGCGGGTATTCTATTTCTATGTGATGTGCCTAACATGAGAAAGTCTAGAGGCACTAACTATTATAGTGGATGAGTGTCGTGTATTGCATCATGCATTGATGTGATAATAACATGTGTACTTATAAGTTTGTAATTTATTTTTTGCCTCTGGCATTCCTCGCCTAACATTGCTCAAAATAGAAATAAAGTGAGAGATGGGCCTTAGCGGGCCAAACTTACAATCTTCATGACCACAATTAAAGGGCCTAACAGCCTCTCCAACCCAAACAGAATTATCTCAGAAATGCCCATAATATAATATAAACCCTAAAAAACTGCAGATGTGAGATGCAATCACTGTACATGTCGCAGAGACGATCTCCTCTCTCTCTCGCTCTCGGTTTTTACTAATGCTTTGAAATGTTCAGAAGGAGATTCCTTTCGTTTCCGCTGGTCATTGGAGCGGTCATGTAAGCATCTCTTGTTTCCTTTTCTCTGCCATTTCTCTGTGTTTGGGCTTAATTTGTCTTCTCGATCTTTTGGTCAACTCTGTTATGATAACTGATTCCAATTAAAAGTATATAAATTTGGTCTTATATATTACCGTTCTAATTCGCATGAATTATTGTTGAGGAAAGTTGGGATTGGTCCCATTAGTCGAGATGCACCTAAGATGGTCCGGGCACCTGAGTTATCAAAAAAGATGTTCATTTATTTCAAACAATGCTCTGAAATACCGAGGCCGGTTAGATTGTCCCTAATTATCTTGTGCAAAGCATCAGACGATTCAGACCCAACTCGTGTAGAATCTGCAGGGTGCAGTGTAGGTACACGGGTTATAGCATTTCTGGATGCTTCTCAATTACATCCAAGAGGGGAATTCGCTTTGCATATGCATAGCTATTTATACGTGAAATAATCAAGAGGAAGGCTAATGTAGCCATTCAAAGATGGGATGGAGTATTGGGCATGAAAACTCATTGGGAACCAGAAAGTTTCATGCAGCGCAAGTCGATCTTTAGGGTTGACTAAACTGGCCAGCTCTGGTGGCTTTGGTGGTTTGTATCCATCTGAGTCAAATTGAACGGGCTCGTATGAAACGAATGTAATGGACAAGGCATATCTTGTTTTGCAGATGGGAGATGGGGGAGAGGTTCTGCTGATTGTGGTGGGAAGCTAGTTAGGCACTAGTTTTGCACTTCTTATAATTGAGGTTCATAAATGGTAGGGAGACATAAGTATTGTTTCTAACCACTTTCTTTCCAAAATGTTTGCCCACTAGTAAGTTTGTATGCTTTCTAAAATCGTGTTGCATCTGGGTATAAGCAATTCTCTTTTAATACTAGTGACACTTCTCTTGTTCTTCATAGTTTTTTAGTGCTTAATAACGTGAAACTTAAAGGCGTATTAGTGAATTTTGCTATTCTAAATTTTAGGATCTTTGAATCATGTTATCTTTCTATTTCCCTATAGCTTGTTTTTCGCCTTGACCTTTACATTGCATCATTTTTGCAGCCTAAAGTCTGAATTTATCCTCTCTACTTATTACCTAGAAACCTGGTTGTAAAAATCGTATGATACAATTCGAATCATAAGATTCGATACAATTCGGTGGGTTAGTGATACGAATAGGTTGAATGAATCGAAAATAGCTGCGAATTGGAAGTGAATTGGTGAATCGGCGAACTGAATTGGTGAATTGTTCGATTCACTTAGATTTGTTAAATTTGATTTTGGCTCTATTTTTTCATATTTCTTGTGGGGAAAAGGATTCAAACTATTTTTTAATGGTTAGAACTATCATATGCCATCTTTTGTCATTGTCTCTCCTTATTTACTTCTTGTACAGTATTATAGGTAAACATAGAGGGAAAATTTATTTTGAGACTAGATCGGAAAAAGCCAAGTCTAAGATGACATACAATAGCCACAAAGGCCTTCGAAATTGTCTTTTAGTTTTAACTCTTTTCCACGAAAGGCCATAAAATAGGATTCACAAATCCACACTTCTTGCTAGTTGCACTAGAACCATGTTACTTATTAGTCATGTGATTATGAATTCATCATGTGAAACAAGCTTTCTAATGATTTAGCCATTTAGGCCTAAAATTTTAAGATTACTATGTATTGTTGTCACTGACATGTATAAATATACTTTCCGAAGTACTACTTAAAAAATCAGGACCGAATCGGAGCGATTCACGATTCCCAAAAAGACAATTTCGATTCTCATTTGATTCACGATTTGACAACCTTGCCTAGAAATACAGTTCAAAGTCACGTCAAAAGACATATTTTCCTTGCCAACTTTAGTTAGAAATCTCTACCTTTAGTAACTAAAGAGTGTTAACTATGAACTGCATATTTCAAGCTAATGGTGGAGGCAAAAATTTTGGCTTTCTACGAAATTTTAGGTTTAACAATGAGAGAGACTCATAGGACAAACACTATGACGTTAATGTAACTTTAAATGCTAGCTTATCATGATGTTTGAATTAAAGAAGTCTTTTTCAAAAAAAAAAAAAATTAAAGAAGTCATGTTTTTATTTTAAAACCTCATGACCGAAAGTGTTGGCTAATAAGCGCAACTGTTGCATGTATTGGAATCGACAACAGATTGACCAGTGCAGATCTTGTTATTTACTATGTTATAGTTAACACTCTTTAGTTACTAAAGGTAGAGATTTCTAACTAAAGTTGGCAAGGAAAATATGTCTTTTGACGTGACTTTAAACTGTATTTCTAGGCAAGGTTGTCAAATCGTGAATCAAACGAGAATCGAAATTGTCTTTTTGGGAATCGTGAATCGCTCCGATTCAGTCCTGATTTTTTAAGTAGTACTTCGGAAAGTATATTTATACATGTCAGTGACAACAATACATAGTAATCTTAAAATTTTAGGCCTAAATGGATTTAGGGTGCCAAAGCCATAATTTGATGATTTTTTTAGCAAAATTCAAGTCCCAATGCCATCCTTGATGCCAAAATTGGCACCCAAGATGGCTATTGCCATTTCTCCCACATCATGTAAGCCATCTGACTTGTATTTTGAAAATGAGATGAGTTTAAGACAATGGTCTTGATTTGAGAAAACCAAGACCATTGTAGCAAACCAAAAATGACTTCAGCAAAGTCATTTTGGCACCAATGTTAGGGAGGGGTTGGCAGTTGTTAGTTTCTCTCTAGAAACAATTTTGGATGTAGCTTCTTATGCAATTTACAGAAAACCACTGCTTTTTTTTATTTATTCTGAATGCTGTTTGAACTGATGATTGGTGGTATTCTTTTGCTATTGGAACATCTATTGACTTCGTGGTTTTCCAGAATTGGAGTTGTTTCTGGAAAATCAATATTTGGGCCGCCGCTTGATGAATACTGGAAAAAGAAGCTTCAGGAAGAGGCAGCAACAAAGGAGAATGACACAAGTTCCACATAAAAACAGAGTTGTTCGAATAAATTTCCACATAAAAGCAGAGTTGTTCAAATAAATTTGTCGAAATGGAGGGTTCTTTCAGACGTGGGAAAGTAAGTGGATCATCCTTGGATTTACTTTGTTCTCCATTGAGGATTTGTTGAAATCGTGTGTTGGTTTGTGTTTTGTGTTGGCTATAGGTGAAAGTGGAAGGTAAAGTTTGAAGCCAAGGCTTGGGTGCAGCTGGGGATGAACCTGAAAATTTGATTCCTTAAACGGTTTAGATGTTTTATTATTTCATTTTAATTTATACGTAGAATGGAGCAACTTCCATAGGCACACTATCAGATCTTTGTAACATCATCAAGATTTTCAATTTAGCAACCTCTTTGTTTGCTATTTTTGGTGTAGGAAAATGAAAAATTCCGTGGCTTGTACCTGTATCCTCCGAGATTGTAATACTTTTTTTTTTGCACGGCAAAAAAGTTTTATTAATCATTGAAAAGGATACAATGACTAAAAGGAGCAAGGAGACAGCATCATATTCAGAGAATAATCCTATGCCTAGCCCGAGACCCAAGCAACGATTGGCAAGAAGCCAATCAAAGACACCCAATGGGCCAAAGCCCGCACCTAATGGGCCAAACAACACCCAGAATAATACAATTTAAGCACAAGAAAACTCTAACAGAACCACGCCACCACCACAGCACGGACTCCTATGAAGAGACGAGCGAAGCCACACCGCCACTGGAACCCGGAGAACAAGCCCCTGTTGCTGTCCCCGATGAAGATACGTCTGCCCCACCACAAGCAGTCCGCCCAACAACCCATATGCTGATGCTATATATGAAGCCCCAAAAACATCTCAAAAAATCACGCCACCTCAAGACACCGGAGTCAACTACACCCCAAATATCAAATTTTTCATACGGATACTTCCAACTCTTCTCTGCGCTCTAAAAAACTCCGCACGATTCCGTGACCAAAACCTTGTCCTTGCCCTTAGCCTTTTTAGAAGCATTCTACCAGATTTCGGAATCAAATTAAGCCTTGGCGAAAGGTGAACAAGCATCGCCAACAACATCACACTCCACAACCTCCTCTCCATTCTTTTCCAGATCAACTAAATCCCATCCACGGTTATTACACACACTTGCAACCTCACTCTTGACAATATCCTCAGCTTTACAAGGAGAGATAATTATACTTGAAAGTGGACGGGCCCCATCAGATTTGTCTCCATCAAGATTATCAGGAGGAGGCTCACTTGGACTACAATGATTAGCTCCACTAACACATAAATTAATGCCAGTGCCACAATTAGAAAAAGCAGGAGAATGAATATTAGTGCCCATAGACCCACCTAGATAAATTCCCTTTTTTACCCGTACTTTATTTCGAGAGCAGTGTTCTGTGCATGAAACACGAGAAAAAGATTTCCCCCGCTTTTAAGCGACGCCTCACGGAGCTTATTGCCAAACCAAACCACTTCAAAACCTATCAGAGTCACCAATCGACGGAGGAATTGACTGCACTCCGCCAAATAAATCGATGTGGATGGCCCATTACCAAAAACCTCTAAATCGAACTTCTTCCAGCCCAGTATAAAAGATTTCCACCTACACATTTTACCACAGCAGCCCCTCAAGTTGCCCAACGGGGAGGAGATGGAGGGAGAGAGTAGAAAGAGAGGGGGAGGGGGGAAGGAGGAGGCGCCGCCCCTTGAGAAAACCCTAGCAGAAGATGTTCTTTGAAGCTTCCTTTGTTTTCATATGTATCTAAATAAAAGAAGTGTACGAGTTGTATGTGCGTCTCTGTTAACCTTCTTTTTTAATACTTGTTCAATGGCTGAACCATTTGCACAAAGATTGCAGCTTGTACTTTTGTTCCTTCCTATATTACAACTTGCAAACTTGAGCTGAGAAATGAAATGTCATTATCCATCGTCTTTAATTTATGCAACCCTTTTCCAGACAAAAGCAGCAAAGTATGAAGAAATGAATAATCGTACGAGGTAGTTTATTCCCCACATCTGGGCCCTACACTCCATGTGAGAGAGGGTGTGGTTGGGAGTGACCCCAGAGAGTGTATGTATCATTTTTCATACCGATTTGATAAAACCTGTTAAAGATAAGCGTAAAACACAAGCATGAGTCATATACTACTATATAAATACACGATGAGTTCCCGGACGTATAAGCAACATTGAATCAACAAAATGAACCTCCTGCTGAAATGGGAAAATAAAAATCAAACTTCACTGAGATATCCACATGTGTGTCACTCAACATGGAGTTGCAAAACAAGAAAAATCAGAAACGGCAAAAAAAAAAAAAAAAAAAAACACACAATCACCAACTGTATGAGATCGTCTTGAAAAGCTAAGCTGGAACCAAAATCCAAACACTGCCCAGAATATGCAAACACAAAGAAACGCATACGGTAACAAAATCAGATGATTTTTCTGTCACAAACCTAACAACCTCGATACTCCTGCCAATGACTGCTTCGTGAGCAACATTTAGACTACTTCTCATGGCCTCACACAGTTTCTCCATAAAAAACTCCAGGAAAGACTTCACAGTTTCGAATGTTACCCTCCCGGTCAAATCAAGAACATACTTCCTATTGCTCGGAACTGCCAAAGTAGAAGACACCTTATTCACCCACCCAACATCCTCATTCTCATCGAACGATTCTCTTGCTTCCCCATAGAGCTCATCATTCGTTAAATTCTGATCTTCAAACTCATCAATAGCCCAATAGGGATCACTTGAATTCGACTTCAAACCGGAACTACCACTAGTCAAGACCTGGTGTGATGTTTTGACTAGAGTTTCTACCGCGCCATTACAAACTGATGCCACCATCTCTTTCATTTTCCTTTCGTGCTTCGGGTTGGTCAGCCCCGAGAAAAGTTCGTCGTAGGTGTTGATGTGCATTGTCCTGTCTAGATAGACAGTAACCGCCGTGCTCACAAACAACTGGATACATTCGCCGATGAGTTCTCTGCTCTTTTCACCACACACAACATTCACCCACTCGACCGCAGAACTCGAATTGCTCATATCTGAGCCCTTACTAATTGCAAAATCAGAATATCCCATGACCAAGTGTTTTGCAAAGCTACCAACAACAACAGAAGCAAAACCAGACCCAGCCTTAGAAAACAACTTATCCGAAACCCGGTCTAAAAAGCTTGAATCAACACTCATTCCATCATCTTTCCTCATTCCTGGTCGATACCCTTTTGAAATCCCAAGAGTTAAAGCCCTAGTAACCCTAACCACAGAATCCGAGAACTCCTCCGACCTTGTAACCTTAGAAACTTGCCTTAAACTATTGGGAATCCGGTCAGAATCCGATTTCACAAACTCATTCAAATCTTTTGAGACAACACCAATTGCCTCAGCTGAATTGGAAACAGCTTCAGCAATAGAAATTAGGGCTCCTAAGATGTTCAACAACTTTTTCCTCTTCTTGACAACAGATGGCAAGTGATAAACATTGTATGCTCCATATCCTGTGAAACCCAGAGCGGCCAATACAAGTACCCACTTCCCCCTTTTTTGGGTGTGACCAAAACCCTCCTTTCTAAGTACTAAATCCATAGATCAAAAGGATTGAACTTTTGGGTTTTGTAATTGAATCTCAGGTTTGTTGATTGAAACGCATCAATAACTACATCCATATATACGGATACATAACACACACACAGGTGTGTATGAGAGAGAGATAGAGAGAGATGGGGGAGGCGGTGATGTCAAAGCGGTTGAAGATGGGTAGTGGCGTCTCGTGTAGGAAATGGACAGCGAAGTGTGCACGTAGTTTTAGTGCTTTAGCCTTAAGATGAAGGCGGCGAAATGAAACAGTCTTTGACAAAAAATCAAACAGAGTCGATAAGGATCAAAGACTGCCCAGCTAGAATTGGATAAAGCTCAACAACTACTTGGAAAATGACACAGAAAAGAGAACGCACAAAACAGAGAGGAAATTGATGTGTAGGGGTTTGGAACGTGTAGATTACTCCTATACATGTACTTACCGTATGTGATGCGAAGAATGGGAATAGATCTTGGGAGGGCGACAGAGAAATGGTGTGAGATCCTGGGAGGTTTAGGTGTGTTGGAGGTTTTTTCTTTCGGTCTGAGTTTTGGGCTTGGTTCTTGAATGAATTTTTGCATGAATTTTATCTCCATCCTCTATCAATGGATAAAATGTAGTAATGATTTTATCTCCTTTTTTTAAACCCATTGTGGTCCCCGTGTGGCCCACTCACAAATGGCATGTCAAATTACCATTTTAACCTTTATCCTTTTAGATCTATGAAACAAAAGGGAGGGTAAATTAGTAAAAATGGCATTAGTGGAGATTTTATCACAACTAGAAATCTACAGTTAATTGGTCTAAAGGGCAAGTTTGGGGCTTTAAATGATGTTTAGTCCAATTTAACTTATTTTAATACCTCCAATACATTGGTAAAAAAATTTTGAGAGCTCCAGGACAAAACTAGACAAAAATACCCTTAATGAAGCTCATGACTCACGCGCATTATATCTCTCTTCTTGGTGTTGACCGGCTAAAACCCATTAAAATCTCACAGGAGGGAATCCAATTTGGTGTTAATCATGTCAGTGACCCACTTTCCCATTCAAACGTGCATTACCTGTCACTTTCCCGACATTTGTGACCATGGGTCAGTGACCCACTTTCCCGTCTCTCTCTCTCTCTCTCTCTCTCTCTCTCTCTCCCATGTATGCGTGGGGACAAAATTGATGGAATGAGACAAAATTAATTTCTCTCTTCAATTTTGGGGGTGAGTTTAGACATTTTGGGTTTAGGCACTTAGGGTGCACTTTCCAATTATAGGGTTTTAGTTGTTTTAGCACTTTCATAGGGTACACCTAGTGTTTTAGGCACTTTCATAGGGTACCCTAATATTTTAGGCACTTTCATAGGGTACGCTAGGGTTTAGGCACTTAGGATGCACTTTCCAATTATAAGATTTTAGTTGTTTAGGCACTTTCAAAAGGTACCCTAGTGTTTTAGGCACTTTCATAGGGTACCCTAGGGTTTAGATTTATGGTGCACTTTCCAATTCTAGGGTTTTAGTGGTTTAGACACTTTCTTAGGGTACCCTAGGGTTTTATGCACTTTCATAGGGTACCCTAGGGTTTAGGTTTAGGCATTATCATTAGGTTTGGGGGTTCAGACACTTTCATTGGCTAGCGGATGCATTTTTGGAATGTGTAGGTGATTTGTCCTCTTGACATTAAGAAAAAAGTTGATGTCCTTATTGCAGTAAAGACCCTTTTACTATGTCCTCCCAAAAAACGGATCCTTTTATCTATTAAGAAAACAACGTGATTTTATCACATCTCCATAAAACACCAACTTAAATGAGATTTCTGATTTTATCTCATAAAGTCCATTGGAGAACCATGCCTTGGTGCTTTCTTGTTTTTACATTTCTTGGCTGACTTTAGGGAATGAGCCTTTAGGATGTTTCTTGTATTGATGTAGTTTTTGGAGTGGCTTTATGGTCCTTCAGGACTTTTGGTCATCTTGGCTGGTTTTTTCTTTTTCGGTACAGTAGGGTATATTACCATCTATGTAATTTGTTGTTATTTTTCCATTTGGGTCTTTCGATTTGGCTGTTTTAATCTTTATAATTTATTTTCAAAAATTAATAAATTCTTTGCTTAGAAAAAAAAAATTGTGTGGAATCAAAGTGGCTCCTATTTTGGTTTTCGCAGAATGGGGCCGAGCCAAACTAGATGGGTTTACCGATAAGGGACCGACTCCTGTCTTAATGAGAGTCCCACTGTTGGGTCCACATGAATGAAAAACTATTGGTGCACTTGGACGATAAAATGGCACTACCTCCGTTCCGTCCCTTTTAAAATGATGATACTTTAGGGAACGTGTTTTTTGTAGCCGTTAAAAAATGCACTTCCGTAGTACTCAATGAGCATTTTACTTTGATATTAAAAAAATTTAAAATTATATAAAGGAATATATTTTTTAGGGGTTTGAAATTACAAGTATTCCGATAGGAATCACTTAAAAAAAACGGAGGGAGTAGTATTTAAGCAATTCAAAAAAGCTAAGTGTATGCACACTCGCGTACACAAAATACATGTACGGTACATTATAACCGTTCAAAGACATTTTTGACGTACCGGATTTTAAATAAACTATTCGTGAGAATAGTTCATTTAAAATCGGGACTATTAATTTCTGAGATTGACGGTTACAATGGCGTACGCGCGCGTGTAACGTGTATACTCATAACCGCATTGAGGGGATTAAGATTAGAGGAAACATGGGACCCACATGTCCCTACATGGTTTGTAGCTTGGTGTGTTTGTCGTGGATTAGATTGAATTTGAGGGAGGGATTGGATTTACTCCGGTACATTTCATAAAATAGTGCCCACTAATACCACTGGGAGGTGTGATATAAACTAGTCTTGTTTTTTTAGATTAGATTCCCACCTCATTCAACAATAAAAAATAATTCTCATTTCTTCATCTCACTTTGTATTTTTCTCATGATCCCATGATCAGCTCAAAATAAATCCCACGATATTATATAATCTCATCCATCATCATCATCTTACGGACCAAAACATGTCTTTTGTATCCGCAAGCATAATTTTATCCTTTCGCAATCCTTCTCACTACAAATCCCGGAATCAAACGTGCCCATGGGATATTACCGGACCCGGGGGCCCTGCTGTGCGGGTGCCGCATGGCACCGTGCCATGCGGCCATCCAACCGTCCATTGTGAAAATGCACGGCTCGGATTTAATCAAGCAATGTATGGCTTAGATTTGCATTGAGCTCGGATTAAATCCGAGCCGTGCATTTTCGCAATGAACGGCTCGGATGGCCGAATGGCATGGTGCCATGCGGCACTTGCACAGCAGGCCCCCCAAATTCGATATTACCAATCTCTTCTTTGCGCCCAGATTGCTTAATATATACTCCTTCTGTCCCATTGTAAATGCTCCCTACGCATATCCGTGTCATTTTCAAACGTCTATATCTTTTTATTGGTAAGGTTTTCAAAGTTTTTTAAAATTTTGTCTAATAGAACTAATTGAGATCTATCAAATAAGATCCATATTGCATATAAAATACATTATAGAATGAATGTTGGAAAAACTTGATTTTTGTCAATTTTATTTAATTATTTTAGTGGGTCCCACACGTCCACGTGGACGGACCCACATACCGATGTGTTCATCTTGGTTAGGAGATTAAGACCAAACACTCGGTTAGCCAAAATCAAGTCAAGGTGAATGAGAAATTGACCTTAAAAGTGTCTACATGAACTTGATAGAAGGGGAAAAATTCATGTCCCACATTGGGTGTGGAGAACAAGTTGATTGGGTATATTTATCCTTAGTTTGACTTAAAGGGTTGGACCCTTAGGGTCATGGAAGTTTTATAGGGGGAGAGGGCATGAACAAAGTGGGCTTTAAACCCCGCGCGCGCCGCCGCCAGGCTGGGCTAGGTCACTAGATAAGATTGGGCTTGGCCCAAGAGGTTCTTATCTTTTCGCTGATAATTTATCTCCGATCGGGTGTCTATTTTCCTATAAATAGAACCCTTCTCTTCTCATTTCATTCACGTTTTTCTTGCATAGTTTTCCGGTTCGCCTACCGTACAGATTGGAGTGCTACTTCCGTTCGGTGTAAACCGGGTAGTCCTGGCAAGCAGACATCTACGTAGTCCATCAGCACCATAGTGGAGGACGAATCTGCTTGGAGGACAGAGTATCTTAATACTTGCCCCGGTTTGAGTCGTCTTTTACCAAATTCCGGTGTACTGAGTTTGGTCCAGTAAGTTTTCTGTTAATTCATTTGTCTCTGTTTTGTTGTTTTTCAGATTTTCAATAACCGAGTTTATAACAATGAAAACTATAAGAGGTTTAAAAAAATCACGCATAACCGTAGGGAGCATTTAAATTGGGACGGAGGGAGTACCATCTAACTCGAAGTGTGTTATTTTCTGCTGTACCAGAAAATCTAACTCTAACAATCATTTAATTTGGTTAGGAAATGTGACACATACAGTAATCGGTAATCCTTCTATATGCACCGATGGTGGTGCACTGACCGGCGTCGGGGACCCACAAGTCCCAAACGGAAAATCCGAACCGTTAGATCATCTTAAAATCGTTTTCTGAGGGGGCCTACGCAAGAATCGAGACAATTGGACAGCCCTAAGTGCTTGATCCAAAATCACCCCATTTCATCCAATTTGTTTTTTGATGAAATGGGATGATTTTGGATCAAGCACTTAGGGTCGTCCGATTGTCTTGATTCTCGCGTAGGGCCTCTCGGAAAACGATTTTAAGATGATCTAACGGTTCGGATTTTCCGTTTAAGACCCACAAGTGGGTCCCCGACGCCGGTCAGTGCACCATCGGTCCCCGTATGTTTTCCGGTAATGGATAGAACGCTGTTACGCGCTCCCCAAATGCACACCAGCACATCCCGATCGTCCATTTCAAGAATCAATGGTCCAGATTTGAAATAAATTCTTACCGGTAAGAGTTAATTCTTACCGGTAAGAATTCATATCAAATCTCAAACGTCGAAAAAAGCTTTTGGACAGTCGGGATGTGCCGGTGTGCAAGTGGGGTACGCATCCTGGTGTACGCGAGTCATTTTCGGCAATGGATATATCTTGAGAGAGCGTCGAATAATTAGCTCAATAAAATAAGTTGGTCAAATAATCCTGACGGCTTAATCGGGCAGACTGTGAGTGAAGAAGACAGCTCCAGCTGGATTATACCTATCATTTTTGTTATCAAAACACGTCATCAGTTTACTTCTCTGTTAATTTTGCATAACAAAACTCCCACCGCGGGCGGGAACCATACGCCGCAGTTTCGACGCTTTACGGATCGCCACGTCATTCTCTCCAAAAGTACACGTGGGAAATTCCCACCGAGAGATTCTCTCCCTCCCCAAAGCCTCTTCGTTAACATCAGCGGCGTCCTCAGATTCCCAGAGAGAGAGAGAGAGATGGGAGTGGCATCTCTCTCACTGGAATCAAACGCATCAGCAGAGAGAGAGAGAGAGACCTATAAATATGGGGTGGAGAGAGAGAGGAGAGAGTTCTAATTGACTGTGTCTATTGCGCGGCCTTCTCTCTCTCTGCTCTCCCTCCTCTCTCTGCGCCCATATTCATAAACCTTCGGGAAATTTATGAACCCGGTTTTCCAATCTTAATTCTATCTTCCTCAACTGATGGGAGGGATCTACTTGATCCATTGAAAACCTCTCTCTCTCTCTCTTCATCTCTTCACAGGTGATTGCATTTTTCATTCTTGCAATTATTGAGAATACCTTATAATATACTATATGTCTCTTTCTCCTTCTTTTAGCCAAAATTAATTATCTGGGTTTTCAACGCATTGATTGATTGATTGAACCAAGTGATTATGTTGTCGTCGTTACAATTCTGGTTTGGTTTTGGGGGAAAAAAGGGTTCCTGTTATAATTTGCAAATAGCGTGAGGGATTTGATGAATACTTGAGGTTTTTGTTAAAATTTCTGTTTCGAAATTGTACCTTTTTCGATATTATCTCCTCCGAATGGTTGTTATTGTTACGCGTAAATTCAAATTTTTGAGACATCCCTTCTTGCGAAATTCTGTTTTCAACGTCAAAAGGGTTCTCGTGAAACCCAAGAAATCCAATTAAAAATTGGGTTGCTTCAATTTCTTGGGTAATCTTGAAAAACAAGAAAGACAGCTGCTGCCTGCTACGTACCATATAAATTGATCTTTTGACTTCCCCTATTCGTATAACAGTTTTTCCGTCTTCTTCAGCCACAGAGCTAGCTAATTAAGCACAAAGCTAGCTAGATCTTCAATATTTGAAGATGGAGATTGTTTACAGGCCTTATTTCGATCCGGAATTCGACACACTTATCGAAAGAATCCACCCTCCAAGGTAACTTAAGCTCCCTCGTTTGATCAATTACCACTAATCTCTTTCGTTTTCGATTTTGATTGACCGATAAGTTTCTTTTCAATTCTGTTTTTTTGCAGGGTTAGTATTGATAACGAGACATGCCGAAACTGCACTCTTGTGATGGTTAGCAATTTGGACCCCAGAAAATATACTCTTAATTAATCTTTTTATTAGAGTACGGAAAAATATGCTTAATTCGATCTTTTGTTGCGTAAATGATCTGTTACATTAAATATTCAATCTCCTTTTAGATTTCATGGGTTAGGGTTGGGCCCCCCAGCAAAGAAAAGATTCCACTGAAACAACTGGGAAATTTATTACTCTCCATATCGAGTTAAGAATGATTAGGACTTGCATACAATTTTAGAGATAGATACTAGTATTAGATAACAATGATTAGGACTTAAGTCTTTTCAATCACAAACTCAAGGTTTTGAGTATTTTCACTGATTCATGGGCCAAAAAAGTTATGCGGAAGGAAGCTTACACTGAACCATACCTGGAATATTTGTGTTTTTTTTTAAAATGTGTTTGCAAAACACGAGTTCTCACACGCTCTGTGTATGATTTGGTGTAAACTTCCTTGCGCATAGCATTTCTAACGGAATTTTACTACAAGAATTTTCATACCTAGATCCATATCAATAAATAAGCTAATAGATCCAACTGTTAGTTGAATAGCAAGCACTTGAAAGAAAGGTTTCTTCCTTTTTCTTTTTTTTTTTTATAGTTTTTGACCGTGAAGTCTCACTATAGACTACCTTGGATAAGTCTTGAATTTTTGTGTGTAATAGGTTGATAGAGTCCTCAAATACTAAAAGTTTTATTTACCCATCATTATGATTATAGCAACTTTTGGTTTGAATTTATTCTTTTCCATCCAATCAAGAACCACCGCAACTAACACTTGCATGTGGTGTTTGCTTACCTAATATAATGTGGGAAACAATTTCTCAATGCTTTTCTAACAACATCCTCTCCCCAAACTACGATCACGTAATCACCTGGCATGGTGTCACCGATCTATTTATGCTCGGTCGCGTGTTCTTGAGGTGAGGCCCATGGCCGAGCTAGCAAGTTGAGCGGTTGGTCAAATTAGCTCGGGTCCCATCTCAGGCAGGCATGATCAACATGAAAGGATTGGTGACAGCACGTAAACGTGCCACGTGGTGCCACCATTTCTCAAATATATTTTCTGTCCATCCTCAGCCATGTGAATTCAAATGGTAGATATAAAAGGTTCTTACCCACCCACCAAGTTGAGAGGCCCTAGGAATCAATTAAAGATAGGTGAAGAACCAAGCTTTTACTAGCATCCACTTCTTTCTGCCTTTTCCACTTTTAATGTCAGTTGGGCAGTTATGGATGCCGATTTGTTCTCGGCTGGTCTGCTCAAGAAACTAATAATGAGATCCAAAAAGTTGATAGTTTCATACCAACGAGGAAACAGTGTGTAAATTCCTAGAATACCCCTGTTCCATTTGCATTGTTCTAGTCAAAGCCAGTTGAAACTTGTAAAGTAGCTTTAGCTTTATGCCCTCAACAGTCTTTATTTCTTCCTCAGCCAAAAGATGAAGATCCAAAGGCTTCTTAAAGTAATAAAAGTGAGAAAATGACCTGTGACTGTGATTGCAGAAAGAAACTTTTCCATGTGCATTCTTTCTCAAAATGAATTATCATAAGCATTGAGTGCTACTTTTATGATTCTTGCACAGGTTGATAGTGCAAATAAGCATGGAATTTTGCTGGAGATGGTCCAAATTCTAACAGATCTTGATCTAGTCATATCAAAATCATACATTTCTTCCGACGGTGGTTGGTTCATGGATGGTTGGTCCTCTTCCTCCCACCAATTCTTTTGTTTATATCTTTGGCTTATCTACTTCTTTCGTCCTTATAAATATGGTCGAGTTTCACATTCGTCCCTGCAAAAATAATTGTTTCAATTGGATCATTATATTACTTAGTTTAGTGTTAACCTTTCCATTAACCAGGTAACAGAATTAGCCTATGTGTACAAGAAAAAACTATCCGGAGCTGATCATGTGTACAATAAAAGGTTATCTAGAGCTTATTTGGTGAGACGTGGCGCTGATTTGGCAAAAAATTACTATAATAACTAAGTGCCAAAACAACCTAAAACCATGACCCAAACCCAGACCCAATGAATAACCCAAGCCACCTTTGCCCAAACCCGCCTACATCTTTGTGCAAAACCACTCTCAGCCATCAAAACTTCTTGTTTTGGACGGGGAAATCGAAACCTTCATCCTTCAACCATCACATCCCATTTCCGGGCCGCTAGAGTTGTTCGTATAATTTACAATGGACATGAATTTTTTTTGCTTTTGTTCAAATACTGATCTAAGTCGTTTTTTTATTTGTAAAATGTTGGATTCTTATGTCTATAAAGAGTTCTGAAATCTGGATAATTGAAATACTACGTAGTATAACAGTATCACTTTCTTTCTGAGTCACATACGACTATACGAGTCACCTGCGACGATTCCTGTGCTTAGATTAATCTTGGGTTGTTATTAAATTGCATGGTCACCAGTATTCCACGTGACGGACCAGCTCGGCAACAAAGTTACTGACGAAAGCCTCATACTTTATATTGAACAGGTACCCCTCCCGCTCTCGCTCTCACTCACACAGGAATTTGTTGCTTTTTTATACTCCATTTTTTAATGGCCCTATCGGGATTTACAGGCAATGTGTGCAACTAGAATGGGGTCAAAGGAAGTCCAAACGAGCCTTGGTAGAGAAGTGAGGCCTCCGCATGTGTCAAAAGAATGGATGGCGTTGGAGATCACAGGCACAGACCGACCTGGCCTACTATCCGAAATATCAGCTGTGATTGCCGCTTTAGAATGCCAGGTGGCTGCTGTCGTGGCATGGACACACAACACTCGCCTGGCATGCATCATCTACATGGAAGATGACTGCAAAGACAGGACCACTGCAGGTGTGAACCAGGTGGCCCAGGTACATGCCCAACTTGAGAATGTGTTGGAGGCCCACCACCAGGAGGGAGAGAGGAGGAGTGTGAGGGTAACCACCCCAGAGGCTGGGCGGACCCACACCGAGAGGCGGCTCCACCAGCTGATGGCAAGTGATAGGGACTACGAGGAATGCTGCAGTAGTAGTTCTGGTAGTGGTGGTGGGAGGAAGCGGCAGGATAGATGCAGGGATGGGATCAAAGTCACGATAGATTACTGCAATGAGAGGGGATACTCGGTGGTTAACGTGAAGTGTAGAGACCGACCCAAATTGTTGTTTGATACTGTGTGCACCCTAACAGATATGCAGTACGTGGTGTTCCATGCCGCTATAAGCTCCGAGGGCTCCATCGCTATTCAGGTTGGTTTGAACCGAATTCTGTATCTAATCAGTAATCACATTCACTTTGTTTGTTTAAGAAAAAGTATTTATGTACCGAAAATAGTTTCCATGGTCAACGAAAGGTGAGTTTTGACGGAATGTATTCTTCACACTTGAAATGGGGTGTGTGTTTTCCCATATCAATATTACCAGTCAACAACCATAAAACCGCCATGACTCTCGCTCAACCGTAGTTATTAGCATCATCACGTTCAATGTTCCAACATTTTTCACCACAAATCTTTGTGGAAAACATGTTTCTCGGACTAATGCATTTGCCGCCACAACCAAAAGAGCCACGATCATAGTTCTATGGTCACATTCTTGACTGTTTGTTTTATGAAAATCCCCTCAGGAGTATTTCATTCGGCATATGGACGGCTGCACATTGGATTCAGAGAGCGAGAGGAGAAGAGTTGCGCAATGCTTGACGTCTGCGATTGAGCGGAGAGTCTCCCATGTATGTTCCAGGAATTTGTATATATTATCCTGAGATAATGTTACTCTGTACTCTTTACTTTTATCGTTGAATATCGATGATTTACGTGCGCAGGGACTGAGGTTGGATATCTGCACAGATAACAGACTGGGACTCCTTTCGGACATAACAAGGGCCTTTCGGGAAAATGGGCTGTCAATAACAAGGGCAGAGATAGGGGCACATGGTGAGAGAGCAGTTGGATCCTTCTACGTCACGGACGCATCTGGACAAGACGTGAACCGGGATGTAATAGAGATGGTGAGGAAAGAGATTGGAGGTACTGTCATGGTGGTTAACGAATCCCCTGGGCGGTCCCCACAAACTACGACCAGAAGTATAATTACAAGTAAAAGCAGCAATGTGGTAGAAGATAGGCCGAGATTCTCATTGGGAACCTTGTTGTGGTCTCAGCTTGAGAGAATCTCCGGCAACTTCAGAACCATAAAGTCTTGAGTCATAACGATAAAAAGTCGCCGTCTTGGCTGCTGTATCTTATCAAGCGCCTGTAAATAGTATGTTAGAACAATATTGGTTTCAATATGAAGTTCACCCGTTTTATGTAGCTAGCGAAACGCGCTACCTTCTAGCGAAACGCGCTACCTTCAGATTGAAAATCGTGTTTCTTCTTCCTGCATTTTCCTGACCAGCTTCTCTGAGTGTTCTTGGTTCAGTGATGTAGTCTTGAATGAACCTTCCTAACTTTTGAAAAATACTGGAAAGTGATCATATGGCCAAAAGCAATATGTTTTTCTTCTTTCCATGTTCTAGAAAGAAGAGTTGCACGGAGAATTATCTTAAAGGAAATGATGAAGTGTTATACCATTTGGATTTTGAACAATAGTGAACTAGAAGGATGAGAAGACCGAGGCCATTTGAACAGAAATTGAAATTTGGGGGTGGTGTTTGTCGGATTCTCCTCTGGTTCGGTTCTGGACGAAGCAACGTCTTCCTCAAGTTAGGCCTGCAAGAGAGAACAGTGACTACTAGCTGGAGTCGGCCGATAGGCACTCCGGTGCCTAAGTTAGCCTCAATCGAAAAAAAGAACTATAAAGCTCAAGAATGAAAAGTAACAACGTACCTTTCAGGGTTTAAAACAACTTTATACAGAGTGACTTGATTTAGGCCCCAAATAAACTTGTGATAGGCACATGCTCTAATTTCTTAATGGAGTGATGTCATGGATGACGCATCGAGTGCAGTGTGATGGCCACTTGACCGAACTGAACTTCTAGTTTGTACGCGGACTATCCTTCTCTACTCGGGTTAGATCTCATCCGACCCTACTTGGTCCGGCCAACGACTACCTGGATTCGGCCAACTACGTTCAGCCCATTGCTCTCTCAGGTTTGGCCCAATGCTCTCTCAGGTTCGGCCTACTACAAAATTGAAAACAACAATTGCAAACGGGAAATCCCAGGCCGCCCCCACTTTTTGTGGGGGCTTTCGTCCAAACCCTATTTTGTCTTTCAGTCCTAAATAAACCCTCTGTGCGCGTGATAGAGTTTTTCCATTCCACACAGGATGCCGCGTGTCACACACACTTCCACTTTTCCGACACCTAAATGGCATGGTGCCACTTTTCTGACATTGAATTGACTCTCTCTCTCTCTCTCTCTCTCTCTCTCTCTCTCTCTCTCTCCTTCTTATTTTAGATTTAAAATAAAATAACTTTTATTACACACATTTAGTTTTTATAAAAAGGGAAAATTTCAGTAACCTCCCCTGAGGTTTCTGAAATATCACTGGCCTCCCTTGCTTTTGGGTTTGTGTAAAGGAGACCCCCCTCCCGCCAAAAACACGCAGACGGCGTGAATTACCCCGTTAGCTGGTAAGGAATAGACCAAAATACCCTCATGTATATAAATGAACACTAAGGCTTTTTTTTTGCACATTCTAGATTATTCGCTCAACATCGGGGGGGGGGGGGGGGGGGGGGGAGAGAGAGAGAGAGAGAGAGAGAGAGAGAGAGAGAGAAAGAGAGACGAAGAAGAAGATGAAGGTGCTACTCTGATCACTAGCAGAAACGATGGCAATCACGTAGAGAGCATGGATCGAGATTGCAATTTGCACAAGAAAACATGAAGATCTTGGTTTGATTGTGTTGAAACATACCGATTGGAAGGAGAAAGCTCAGTTCAGCCATTAACCCGTTCTAGATCGCTGCATCTTCATCTGGAATAGATAACTTCGGCATCTGTAATCATCTGTAAATCCTTTATGTAAGTCATGCAACTCGTTTTCTTGCATTTTTTTCCGTTTTTTGAGTGAAATCCCAAATTTAGGGTTGGTAAAAAAACATTTTAGTCTTTTGATGCTATGTTGATTGATTCTTGTTGGGATATTTACTCGATTGAGGGGTAGGCTGTTTTTTACCCCGAATAACAGGGGTTGTTGGTTGTTGCTCTCTTGCTAGAATGTTTTTTGCTTTGTTCGTGGAATTGTTTTTAGATTTTGTGGTTAAAGTGCATTGTTTTGACATTTTATCAGTTTCGTTTGATCTTGCCCAATTTTTCACTTGAATGATATGTGGAACTGTTTAAGTGCATATATGGTAGATCTGACACATTGGAAACAATACTTGCTCGTTTGGTAGTATGCTGCTAGTTACCTTTCGACAGGGCCGACCCCCTGAAGTTTGGGTTGCCCTAGCCCGATCCCAATCTTTGTTGCCCATTTAGTACTATTAAGTTTAAAAAGAAAAAAACGACAAACAAGTGAGAAAAAAAATCAAGGTTGCATTGTACTTTTGGCGTGATCAACATCAAAAAATCACAATCAAAATGTAACCCTTGTAGTGATATATTTTGAGCACGATCCGACTCAAAGAAAACTTTATTCTGCTTGTACATGCATTTAGGGCCAAGCTAAGAGACTACACAGTAGAAAAAGGGTTTAAGATAGTGAGGGACAAAAATGAGAAAGGGAGAGTGACTGCACATTGTGCTTTTCTAGGTTGCCCTTGGAGGATTCATGTCTCACCACTTCCAGATGGGGTTACATATAAGATAAAGAAAATGAATGCTTACCACATATGTTCTAGGGTTAATCAGAACCAAGATGCTACCTCTACTTGGATATCCAAGAAACTTCTCAAGGATTTCAAGGAGAACCCAAATCTTGATTTGGATGGGATGCAAGAGAAGTTGAACAATAGGTATGGAATCGAGGCCTCAAATATCCAACTATATAGGGCTAGAAGAAAGTGTATGGATGTGCTTGAGGGTAGTTTTGGTGCCCAGTATAAACTCCTTCCAACATATGTTGTAGAGGTTAGGAAGACCAACCCTGGAAGTTTTATTAAAAATGCAGTATAATAGGCCATGTATCACACAAAATCCCATTTTTATGAGGCTGTTTGTATCTTTTGAGGCTATGATAAATGGCTTCTTAAATGGATGTAGGCCTTTTATAGGGGTGGATGGTTGTCACCTTAAAGGTCCTTATGGGGGTGTCTTAATTTCAGCTGTGGCATTAAATGGGTACCTCACAGACACAACCTTCACAATGTGTCACCCAAAGCCAGCCATCAGACTGGTCACTTTTCTAAGTGAGTAAATTTCTTTTTTTTCTTTTTGTTGGGTATACTTTTAATCTTGCAGTTGAACATAGCACTAAAGTAATACCTGATATTGACATGCAGATGATGATCAAGTTTGAGGATTTTTTTTGTTGATCTGAATGGACATATTCAAGATCACTTTTTGTATAGTATAGGGCTGAAATTGATGCTAACTTTTGCAAATGGATACTTAGAGCAATGTGTTAATTGTTGTATAGGGCATATTAGACTCATTTTTTGTTCCCTCATACTGTAAAGCTCTGTTTTGTATAGCCCTTTTTGACTTAATTTGGTATGTAACTTAATCTGGTATGTAATATGGAGTATTGTTAACTGCTATTTGGATGAATGCTGAGACAAAAACTTGAATTGTTGACTGGTATCTGATTGTTATTTGGATGAATGGGATTGATTGCTAATACGGCATTTGATTAACTCTTGTAATTGCATTACATTGTTGCATTTGATAAGGAAAAAACACATCCAGAAAACTCACTGGTGCAGAAAAAACACATCCAGATACTTGTTGCATTTGATCAATATACATTGTTGCATTTGATAAGAAAATTCAATGAGATGTATGTCTAGGTTTCTGCATCAGTGAGAGTATGTCTGAGTGATAATTGCTCACTTGTTTGCACCAGTGAGATGTATGTGTGGTTTACACCAGTGATGTATTATTTTTTGAGTTTTTCGTGCTTTTCATATCCTGGTGTGAGATGGACAATGAGGAGATAGCAAAAGAGAGCAAGGGTGAGGGTATTATGGGTATATTAGAAGTTTGTGGACAATGACATCATCAAAAACTGTCAGCTTCCTAACTTCTATTAAGGGAAGGGGGTCTCCTTTACACAAACCCAAAAGCAAGGGAGGCCAGTGATA
Organism: Vaccinium vitis-idaea; assembly: GCA_963854785.1. Classification (NCBI taxonomy): domain Eukaryota; kingdom Viridiplantae; phylum Streptophyta; class Magnoliopsida; order Ericales; family Ericaceae; genus Vaccinium; species Vaccinium vitis-idaea. Next base: position 11,650,766 of record OY978219.1, read on the forward strand.
TTTCATAAACCTCAGGGGAGGTTTGTGTTTGTGTCAGAAACCTCAGGGGAGGTTACTGAAATTTTCCCTTATAAAAATTATATATTTGAAATCTACTCGATGAGATCTTTCTAACAAGATCCATTGTGAACATGAAATTTTATACGTGTAAAAAAAGTTTTTTTTATACCCGTTCATTAAGATTTCATACCCCTTCTAAATAATTCGCATCCCCCAAAATAAAAGAACTCACATCTTTCAAATACAAAATTCACATATCATAACTCACTCTACAAAAAACACAATTCACACCAAAAAAAAAAAAAATTCACATACCTGAATTGCAGAATTCACACATCATAAGTCCACTCTCCAACATACAAAATTCACACCCAAAAAGAAAGTGTGCTATTAATGGTGTGAATTGTTGCTGGGGGTGTTAATTGTGTGTTATTGAGGGTGTGAATTGTGAGCTATTTTGGTCGTGTGAATTCTGCATTAAGGGGTGTGAATTATTTTTTTGGGGATGTGAATTGTGTATTTTGGAGACTGAGTTGTGATGCATGTGAATTCTGCATTTAAAGTTTGTGAATTCTTTTATTTTGGAGAATGTGAATTATTTAGAAATGATGTAAATTAGTATTAATTAATGGGTATAAAACAACTTTTTTTTTACATGCACAAAATTTCATATTCAAATGGGATCTTATTTGAAAGATCTCATCAAGTAGATTCCAAATATATAATTTTTATAAAAAATAATTGTGTATAATAAAAGTTATTTTATTTTAAAATATAATATGAAGAGAGAGAGAGAGAGAGAGAGAGAGAGAGGGAACATCACTTCAAAAGCTATGCTTATTGCTCTCGATTGACTACACGTCTACACGCCTCCTAAGATGTGACAACACCTACTCATTTATTATTTCCAAAAAGCTGTGCTTATTAACTTCTGCGTGTGAAAATGGGTTTAGGCGAAATGTGTTTGACATGAGGTGGGCTTGGAAGGAAATCTCTTGACAAAATAAGGCCAGCCAATAAGAACCCCAATCGCAAACCCCCAATCGCAAACCAAAGTGCGTGCTCATAATCAGTTTTGAGGAATGCTTCTACAACATGGCAAGTTAGCCTATGGTTGTCTTGTGAAGGGGTGCCTTTCAACAATCTTTGATTCCTGTCGTCCACCTCAACATTGTACAGCAACCATAGATTCAGAATGCTTGTTACAGAGTAGCACCGACTATAAGTTTGCGATTGAAGCCTGATGCTCCAGCGTATGGCCCCATCTGCACTGCTGAGCATGTCAATTTAGGTAAATGGACATAATGTGTGTTATGTAGAACAATGAATTGTTCTCTCATTATCCTGATATCACCAGTACACATGTAATGAAGTTTCCATAAATAAACATCCAGTGTAGCACCAGGTTTATATATACAATCATTGAATCTTAAAAGCATTGAACATTCTATTCACAACACGGAAGGTAAACAATTACGTAAAGCATTATTTTGGACAGCTTCGCGAGTGACACTACTCCACATCAATCTCATCAACATCAAGCCAGTCATTAGATTCCTTCATCTCAGGGTTATTTGCAAACACAGCACGATCAACACCAACAGCATTGATATCCTTGTTTGAGTCGGTAGAACTTCTGCTCAACTGAACCCAATCTCTTGATTCTTTAGTTGAAGAATCAGAGCCATAAGTTACTTTCTTGTAACTAGTGGGAACATCTCCATCATCTTCCTCAAGATCACTGAAAGATACATCTTCTTCATTTTCAACAGGCATAGTGGTGGTCCTGCTAGCACCAATTATCTCTGTGCTTTCTTCCTTTAACCAATCGTCACCATCGTCTTCATATTTTTCTTCAAACCCTCTGGAAGACGAATCAGACTGCAATTTTTTGTCCTTGGCCCAGTTTGTTGGGCCTTCCTCGACAACAGACTTGTCAATAATTGGAATCTCAGTGCTCTGAGTCTGGACTGCATGCTTCTCTGTCTCAAAATCAGCATCCACTGTGGAAGTGGTCGGTTCAAGCTGCACATATTCAGCTTGAGAATCGGAAGGAACTAAAATACCCTTTTCATGCCGTGACTCGGCAATGTCATTTGAATAAGAAGTGTCCATTCCAGCCCAGTCTTGTTCTGGCTTTCCCTTGGTTTTGTTCTGTAACTCCTGTGTCAACAAGGCTCTGGCTTCCACTATCTGTGTGTGCAAGATCAAGTAATAGTTCCATGGGTAAATCAACACAATTGCTAGAATGACAAGAAGAAAATCTACATTAGCATGTAGCTCAGAGGAATTGACGAAAACCATCTTAGCAGGGGCCCCCTATCTATGTTAAGTTCTTGACTGTTCCATTTAAGACTCAGTAGAATCCGAGAGAAATTTTTTATTTTTCTTCACCTAAGCCAATGCTGCAGAATTTCCAGAGCAGCAAAAACATATTGAATCAAGTATCTCATATCAGCACTGGAGGATTTATGGTGATAGATTCAACATACTGTTCAGAGTGCAAAACCATTCTCCCACACAATAAACTTTAATCAAGGAAGGATGGTCTTTAGAACAAACAAAAAGTTGTACAACTGATAAACAGAATGAGATTCTAGTACAAGTGACAAGACCAATTTCGTTATCACATTTTTCCCAGCATGCAGTCCCCAAATTGCATATCAGAGAAACACAACAGAACTCAAATACTTTCCTCGCATCATATGCATCAACCCGGAACAATGTAACATGCAAGAACATCCGTGAAGTGAAATCATGACAGTAAAATGAACCCATTTATGGTACAATTAAGAAACTCAACTATTGTCAGATGCCATGTGCAAAGAGCTTGGGACACAATATGTAAAACAACTGGAAACAAAAACCGGCAGTACAGTTGGTTGCAATGGCTTTTCTCACGAGGAACCCCAAAAGAGTACAACTTCCTGTAGTTGCACATCTGCGGGCGATGTCTAACGGAAACGGGAGTAGATTTTGACGTATAAAAAAAGCTACTGATCTTACCTGTAGACTAATAATATCAGTACCATTTTGATTTTTTTGTATTTGAAATTGTAATTGCTGGAAATTTGAATTTGTAGGTCACCATCTATATCAAGCAGTTATCATGCACTTCAAAATGTCGGTGTAACAACTCCTATGGATAAGTTGTGATTTGTAGGTCAATGGTGTAGGAAAATGGGTGAGGGAAAAAGAAAAAAAACGAATCAAGCCCAAAAAAAATAAGCATTGTGTCCCAATCAATTGCGGTGGGTACATGAATCCTTTCTCTCCATTCTTCCATGTGAAGGCTATATAATCAATCAAGTTCAAGTAGTTTACATCCTCTTCTATCACAGAATCCCTTGTCTTCCCCTTTGCATTTCCAAAATGGTTAGATTATCACTTTCTATTTGCTGTGGCATCTATTGGTCACCCACGATAAGAAAAGAAAACACACAAAAAGTAAAATAGCTAAGAAGAATGTAATGAGTTCATGAAACTAGAATACCTGGGGTGTTATCAAAAGGTCAGCATCATGTTTGTTGAGTCTAGGTTGCAGGAGAACAAAATAAATCTTCCAAAAGCAACCCTCGCTCATATAGCCAGGGCAAAGTTCAATCCTGAGCGCAGCTAATCTTGGCGCGAGACGTTCAACGGCTAAAGCATGCTCTTGTTGGGCATCAGACAAGTCAAAATCTGGAGGAATAAAGGGGAACATAACGTAACACATTGTATCAGTACAAACCATATGAGGTATCTGCATCAAGAGTCTAAGAGAACCTAATTGCCACATTATAATTCCTGCATGCTCTATGCATAAAGGAGCAGAGTAGTTGAAGTATGAACACATATTCAGCCAGGCTAAAGTGAAGAAGAAAAAAGTGTCAGCTTTACTCACAGAAACACTTTCAAAATTTAGCGTGCATAATAGCATACGGAATTACAGATTAGACATACATAACTACAAATTAAGTTAAACCTGATGACAACTACAGGAACTTGAAGTAAGCTTTAAGCATTGAATCCATGTGTAAAAGAGTGTGTCACTTAAATACCAAAGTAAAACACTAACAACATGGGTAATAAGGCTCTTTTCAACAATTCAGTTGCTCCCCAATTTTCTGTGTTTAAAACCCATTTGGCCTTTTCTCTCACTCTTTCTAATTAACGAGATAAAGTACATCACAATTCAATTCCCTAGCTGAGTAAACATCTCAATCTTCAAAATGAACACTCCAACTCCAAATTTCTCTGAAACTGCCCATAGATGTTGTACAAATAAGTAGGGACACAAGTCTCTATCCATAGATGACCATTCTCAAGCAGTATGACACTGGCTTTAAGTGTGGATTGCATAACTTGTCAGCTGAACTATGCTAGTCTTCAGCTTAGTTGCAGGACCCTTCTAAAATGGGTGCGCTCCCAAGATGGGAGCTTGACGAGAGCTCGCTCCCCTCAAGATGGGAGCTCACCCCTAACTAGGATGGGAGCTTATCGGGCCATTAAAGCAATTATTCTCATACTTTTAAGGGTGTGGAAATAAGAATATGAAAATCATACGAGTCAAAAAGTTTTGCAAACTGAAAATATCTAACTTCCAAAAATTTTACCCTTTAAGATAGGGAAAATTCTCAATAAGCATCACTTAAAACAAATGAAAATTAACCTTTCATGACGACAGTTACCATTTCTTTGAGCAAGTCTAATAAACATTTCGAATGCACCATAAGTATAATCATTGAAACTTAGCAAACAAATCCCATAATGCTAAGTCCATGTGTTTTAATTGTCCGTATTTTTAACCCTAAATCAAATGCACATCAATCACAGTCTGGCATGAGCAACTAATGTCCAGTTCCTGCCGGTCAAGAAAAACTAATGTCCAGTTCCAAAACACAAGCACATCAGTGTCAACTCCTATAAATTCATAAAAACTCGAACAGATCAAAACCCCAACAAATCATAACTCCACTATCAAGGGCCACATAGTAAACTTTACAGCTGCTAGGTAGTGAGCTCCCAACATTATACTATACCAATTAATCACTCATTTCATTCCCAAGCAACATAGTAGGATTGTATTCCTTCAACACATACCGTCACCGTCGTCGTCGTCATTTTCAGGCAAAGGAAAATCCATCCACGTCTCAGGATGCATCGCCACGTCCCTCGCAAATGCCACCACTTCCTCCGTAACCCCCACAGCAGATCCATGATAATCCCCCTCCTCCTTACCCTCCGCCCCCAACTGCAGAAAACTCGACGCGATTTTAGAAAACTCCGACACCCCAATATTACTCGAAATCTTTGAGATTCCACTTTTGAACTTCCCTCCTATCTCCGCAATATCGCTGCGTATCCCCTCGATCCCCGCCGCCGCGTCGGACGATTCAAGATCCGAGTCATGCTCGTGACTCGGATTGGGGATCTGAGGCGGTGGGGCGAGGAACGAGGCGACGCCCCAGAACTGGCGAGTTAGGGTTTGGGTGAGGTCGGTGAGGTCTTCTTTGACGCCGCGTTGTTCAAGGGTGGAGGGTGATGGTGGATCGGATTGGTGGTGATCGGAGAGGCCTTCTTTGTCGGCGTTGTTGGATTCATTGTCGACGTCGTCGTCGTCGTCGAGTCGAAGTGAGTTTGTGATCGATCGGACAAGCCATGACATTGTTGGAATCTTTTTGGTCGGGTTTTTGGGATTTCGAGAGGGTTGAAATTGGAAGAGATGACTTGCTGAGTTACCCACGCTGGATGGGGAAGTGACGGCAAAGCTATAATACTTCCGTGTTTTGTTGGTCTTTTTGAGAGTTTATACATAATTTTTCAATGGATTAGAAGTAAATTTTTAATACGGATCATTTATCCAATATGGATTTTTATTTGATAAATCTCAATAAATTTTATTATTTCAAATTTTAAAATTATTAAAAATATTATAAATTAAAAAATATAAATGTTTAAAAACTAACACGAGCTCTAAAAACGAACCAATAAATATGGACGGAGGGAGTATTATAGTTTTTAAAATTAGGGTCAAAATGTATTTTAAATTTGATAAATTATTTTAAAAAATAGGAGTATGCGTACGGGTACATTTTATAACATGACCAGTGTCTACGAGATATTATATCAAAATAAATTATTATTTTGTTTTTACCATATTGCCAATAGTTCTTTTTATGATATTACAATATGTATGAATAACTTTTTTAGCCAATTTTTTGAATTTATATTGAGAAATAAGTACTGTTGTTTTATTCGTACACTTAACAAATACATGTATCCCTTAGTTAAAAAGTCTCCCATTTTTTTTTCCGGCTAATAGAAAGAATCAAATATTTCCAACCCAAATCCAACTAAATGCAAAAAGAAATGATTAACATAAAATAACAATTATCCCCAAATCCAACTAAATGCGAAAAAATAAAAATAAAATACTACAAATCATCATTAATCCAAAAACAAAAACCTACAAATAAAGGGCTTGGGGGATGGTGCAGTGCACAAAATGCACTGCACCGTGTAGTGCACCATCCGACCGTCCATTTCGACAATGGACGGCTCGGATTTAATCCGAGCAATGAATTGAATCCGACCGTCGATTGTTTGGATTAAATCCGAGCCTTCCATTGTCGAAATGGACGTCCGGATGATGTGCACTGCACCGTGTAGTGCATTTTGTGCACTATAGGGACCCCTCAAGGGGGAAAAATTAAACAGACAACATTAGACAAATCAACCTTAAGTAAAATTTTAAAGAACAAGAAAAACATAGCGCCACACCTGAGCCACAAGAAATTCTCATTTTCCCTTTGCCAAAGAAGTAATCTAACGTATAGGGTTATTGATAACATGATTCCAAATGGTAGCCCTTGCATTTTTTCTGTCATAATCATCGGCAAGGTAAACATATTCAGGTATTTTTTTTTTTTTTTGGATGGAGATAAAAATTCATTAATCTATCAATCAAAAGAAAATTCATTAATCTACCATCCTCTTCATTAAAACGGAACGGAAAAGGAAGGGAGATTTATGTACTTTGGTTATTACCCTACTAAGGGTTTGGCAAACTCCCCCAAAAGAGGATGGTATTCAACACACCTGGTAAAATTGAGAGAATGCAAAAAGTACCTCAAGGGATGTCCTAAAATTTCTTTTTTTTTTTTTGTTTCTATTTTTGTATTTTTACTTGTGGGTGTTTGGATGTCCTCACTCATAATGCATTTTTCATTTTTTTGATGTTAGAAAACAAAAGCCAAAAGTTGGGGAGAAGAACTTTTCGACTTTTCATTTTCAATTTTTTTCCTTTTTGTTAACAAAAAAACCTACAAAATGTATTATGTGCATCCTGTTACAAAATACAATATGCACATATCTCCTAAACACTTAACCGATTCAATAACACATTCTAATCATAATCTAAAAAGTAAACAATGTGAATTACAAATGCAAACTGCCAAAAAGATATGCTCCAAAACACCTTCTTAGTTTTATGGTCTCGAAATTTTTCAAGATGTGCAAAAGTGGAATCCAATAGTTTAGTGAATTTTACAGTGGAATGCTAGTAGCTACATAGTGTGCTGCAAGCGAACCGAGACTTGAGTTGTTAAGAATTCGGCTTAGCTCATTTAGTAATTGAGTTTGGGCTCGAGTTTTAGTGTCACGACCCAAATCCAGCGAATTTGGACATCGTGACCAGTCCGTAGGGGTGAAAATAAAAAATCAAAAACTGGATCAAACCGGAATTTTTTTAGGTTTTTTCAATTCCATGTTCGAGGGAATTTGAAATTTTAAAAGCCGGTTCGGTGGATTTTTTTAAGTGAACCGAACCGGTACTCCCAACCTCACACACGCATAGGGTGCCATGGTATTGACCACATGGTTAGCAAACCCCTTTGTGTTTTTAGTGGAAAAGAAATGTATTCATTACGTACCTATGATTCAGTACTATATATACAATAATGCTACACACACAACCAACTTACACTACCAATTCACAACCAAGTGCAAAACGGCGCCGTTTTGCCTTTAAAAAAAAAAAAACTCAAAAACTCAAAAACCTGCGATCGATCGAGAGAGAGAGAGAGACCTTAGTGGTGGGATATGGAGTCACCGAGGAGGTTCTCGCCGATGGTGGTGGTGGCTGCCGGTGGCGGTGACGTCTAGTGGTGGTGGGCTCTTCTGGTCGCCGCCCTCTCTCTCTCTCTCTCTCTCTCTCTCTCTCTCTCTCTCTCTCTCTCTCTCTCTCTCTCTCTCTCTCTCTCCATTGAGTAATGAAAGGAAGGGGAACTGAGGGAGCAGAACGCAGGTTTTTGAGTTTTTGAGTTTTTTTTTTTTTTTTAAAAGGCAAAACAACGCCATTTTGCACTTGGTTGTGCATTTTTTTTTTAAAAGGCAAAACAACGCCATTTTGCACTTTGTTGTGCATTGGTAGTGTAAGTTGGTTGTGTGTGTAGCATTATTGACATATATATACTTAACCCAGGAGAGAGAGAGACCTAACATTTCACATTTTCATTTCGCCCCAATAAAGAGAAACCCAGGCAACGTCGCCACCGAGATATGTTTGTCGTCGACTCCATCCATCATCGTCATCGTCGTCGACTCATGGAGATCTGTTCGTCTCTCTCTCTCTCTCTCTCTCTCTCTCAATATATGTGTATATGAGTGTGTCTATATATGTATGTATGTATATATCTCTATAAATCTGTTGAAGCGTAGATCTGGTGTGTGTGTGTATATATATGCATATGTATGTATGTATATATCTCTATAAATCTGTTGAAGCGTAGATCTGGTGTGTGTGTGTATATATATGCATATATATACATTTATAAATCTATTCGTTTCTTTATAAAAATCAAGATCTGTTCGTTTCTAGTGTATATTCGTACATAAATCTGTAGAATCGTATATCTCTATAAATTAGTCCCGATCTCCTCCTCCTCCTCCTCTATCTCTCTCTCTCTCTCCGACAAACCGAACCGACCTCTAAATCGAGACGAGCCGAATGGAACCAACCTCTTTTAAACCAGTTTTCGGTTCTATGTTTCCCCCGAACCAAGTTTTTCCGGTTCACTCAAAACGTCCCTAAACCTGACCTAACCAAACCGGTTTCACCTCTACCGGCTAGTGAGTCTGTCTCACGAAAGGCCTCTATGTTACTTTTCTTTTTCTTAAATAGAATAAATTAACATTTGCAGAAGCCATATTTAATAATCACAAAAGTCCTCTATTCATTTGCTAACAGAAACATTTTTTTCCCTTATTCATTACAGGCCATAAGCTTAATAATATATGTACTCGGCCCGTCTTTCTAATTCTGATTACCTGGAAAAAAGAAGAAGAAGATTTCAACAACATAAGCCACTGCTCGTGTGAGATTATGAATTATCAGAGTTACATGATCTATTATGGAATTTTAAAAAAAAAATCGTCAATGAAGTCATAGAAATAGTTTTTCATAGCTTCAATTGTAACCAAAATCATGGTATCATTAGTTTTTCATGACTTCAAGTGTAACCAAAATTCGTAAACAAGCTTATACATAACACAACTTGCCTTTAACATATATGATATACCATCCAACGATTATCGCCAGCTATGAGGTAGCAACTCCCAACGCGCATAAAAGTGAATTGATCAATTCAGTTGGAGACTTGGCTGTGCCTCTTTTCCATTTCGCTCTTATAACACCGTTCCCACTAGTATCTTTAACGTCCCCTATATTCAGGGACATCGTTCGGATGTATCGATTACTTTTTCATAAAGTGTGTAAAACATCATAATTCTATGGAAAAATTGCTACAAATAAATTCCATGTATTAAATAAGGGAATAGCTACACTACACACCTATTAAGTGGTTGTACCATATGCACCTATTGTATGGTCCATATTGTGCCACCTCGTTGGTAATTGTAATTTTTTTTAGTGTTTCATAACTTTATAGCAAGGTGATTCACAACATTTTGGTTCGTTTCGTTACTTTTATAAAATAAAAAAAAAATTGTAGCTTTTATTAATGAGGGGTATTCGATTTGTAACTTTTGTATGAACGTATATAATATACACCCAAATAGGGGTATGTATTGTAGCATTTCCCATTAAATAATCATACTTTCATAAGATAAGAACATAAATTTTACGAAAAACTTCATGTAACTAGGATAATTCATAACTCACATTTTTGCGTCCAAATTGTACCGTAAAATTTATCAAGACGTATTGAGTCCTAGAATAACACATTAACAATTAGAAATACTAAAATTATAATCAGAGTTATTGATTCCTAAATCTTCATCACAAATTGTTCACTTTACAAGTGTTATATATATATTGTGTGGCGTGAGTGGATGGGTGACATGAGTGGATGCGTTAAACTTCTTTCGCTTACTGTTAATAGAATCAATTCATCAATTTGACCAATTCACTTTACCTTCTCTTTATTTTTATTTTCTTTTTTCTTTTTGCTTTTTCCCTAGCACAACATGTATGTCTTGGTTACAAATGCCGTGAGTGACTCATGCCCGTACACTCGCAACTGTCCCCAACTAATTTAATTAACAGGTCTGATCGAGGTCTGAGAATAATCAAAATTTTTGTTTCAACTTGAATTTTATGATGACGATGTCGGTGTCATATTTCGCCAAAATTGGGTGTCATGAACCTAAGACTTGAGCTTGAGTTCGATCGACAAAGTTGATATAAGCATTTTTTTTTCACATTCAAGAAGTTTTGATACTTCTATCCCCTTGTGCCTTTTCTTTTATTAAAATTGTCAATTAATTAAATAGGTCATATCTCCACAGATTCACGTTTTAAAAAGATGTCCTCAAACTTTAAAAAATTACCAAAAATAAAGTGGTCATTCATTTTGCTATATTCCGGTGTCAAAAGCTTCATAGTTAAGCTTGTTTAAAACTTATAAAGAAACCTAAGCAAAAATCACATCTTAAGGATGTCGAATGGGCTAAATTCCGTGAGCCAAAAAATTTGTCCGAACATTCCAAAGATTAGACCATCGCACAAGTGCACGAGTGTGACGGTTAGGTGGAAAAACGTGAAGACCAGGGGTTGAACTTACCACCCGAGTCTCTTTTTAATTTTATTCCTGTTGGAAATTTCCTAGAAATTCGGTGTGAATGAAACAGGGCATTCAGAGGAACTTCTGAGGCAACCGAAGGAACCCCACGAGGTTCAAAGTTACACGTGATAAAAACACTGGTTAATGCACCAATTACACCCCTCTATGATGAGGTCTAAGGGAATTCTAATTTCTAGCATTATTGTGGGAGTTACATCTACAATTCAAATGCAACATTAGTGTGTGAGAGTTTTTATTTGCATAATTCAATTGCTGCAATTGAATTTCGTATTCATTGAGGAGGCTCCCCATTGATTCCCGTATTGAAGTTTTTAGCTCCTTCTTCAATTATATAAAGGCAGCTTTGGCCTTTGTTTCTGCATCAGATTTCCGTACGCTACATACACTCCAGAAATTGTCTTTGAGAGAGAGAGGCAGACAAAAGTTCAATTCGCCAAGGCAGTCGACGGTGGAGTTCTGTCAGCCGTGGTTCTAGTCGTTTTATCCTGGGACGAAGACACCGGTGATACCTACAACACCTATGGTATACGGCGAATCTTTGTTAAGGAGAGTGTGGTTTCACACGACTTGGCCACTCAGTTTCCAGTCTACTTTTTGTATTTCTTTCTAGTTTCTGTTAATTCCATTTCATTTCTGTTCATGTAATTATATTCATTGTTATCAATAAAATTGTTCTCTTAAATTTGTATTGCCACTGTAATTTTTCCCAACAGTTCCCTCCTTCCTTCCCCTTCTTTTCGCTCTTTTCCCTTCCTCCATTGTTTCTTTCCTTCCCTCTGTTTCGCGTGTGTGTGTGGTGTGGTGTGAATGAAAGTTAAATTAGGCCTATTTATACTAAGCACTACCCCATGTCTAGAATTCTCCTTCATTAATTTCATAATCCAACTATATCTAATATAATTTAATGAGAAACTAACAAAATCCACCCCCAATTATTGTTAGGATGATTCACCCACTTACAAAGTGCCACCTCGCTTTGTTCCGGAAAGCTTTGCTTCGGCCCCAAGGCTAGTCGTCTTGCAGCGACTTGTGCCACGTTCTCGTGTCACGACGCTGTTAACAGCGATACGACATTTGAAAATGTTCTTAAAAAAATTGACACATACCAAACAAATACTTTATTTTATTTTATAAGCTTTAAGTCACACAAAAAAATAGTTCCTAAATCGTAATAGTAAGCGGGTCACCACCAAATGTTATCCCTAATTTGTAATTCTTTTTATCATTCTATTTGTTTATAAAAAAAAAATGGGTGTTACATTCAGGCTCGTGCCCATAAGGTAAATGGAAAATCTCATAAAAGTTGAAGTTGATAAAAGCCAACTTTGAAAAACTGGTTGATTTTAGCAAATCCTTCCTTGATGAGGTAAAATCCATAATGAGGTAAAATCAACCGTTTATTTTAGCTAATGAGGAAAGGATTTGCTAAAATCTGTGATTTTATCTCAGGGGAAACTATGCCTCTGGCTCAACACTTGAGAAAGGCGGGGTTCTACTGTCCCTTGCGATTGGCAGGGCCATCCACACCGTCCAAAAATGTATTGCATAGTTCATATTTAAAATAAAACTCTTCCGTGGTAGAGTCTTCCCTTTTTACTGAAGAGTTTTATTTTGAATCTAAACCATTAAATGTTAAAACAGACAACAGGGCCCGGGTTCCAACACTTAGAAGCTTAATTTGTTTGTCTATGTTTGTCTTGTCTATGTAAGAGCATCTTCAAGAGACACGGCAAAGCTCCGATTTGGACAAAATGGCGAGCCAAAGTCCTATTTTTCGGTTCCTTGCAGCCTCACTGGCACCTCGCTAGTATCCTACTTGCGCTACAGTACCTTGCCACAGGAGGGGAGCTTTGGTGAGCTCACTTGAAGAGTGATCCTAAAATCGATTTGAGACTAGAAAGTTGTAGGTCCCCTCGAGGCGATTTCAACAGTATAAAACTTGTCGTCGGCAGAGTCTACCGAAGCTCGCACGCGTCGGTCAACGGACGTGCGTGTTAGAGAATGAGATCCACTCTCGCACGTGTTGTTCACGCGCCGCAAAGGTTGAAGATGATTATGAGGTTCTTTTTCCTGAGCTAAATGACTAGACTATTGGGTAGTGATGATATTTTTAGACTAGGTATATCAATCACTATATGACACTTTTCTAGGGCAAAATGACTAAATTTTTGCGGAAATTGTTGGAGATGCTCTATAAACTCATTAGGCCTAGTTTCCCAAAACATTTTTGTTTATCAAATTGATAAAATCATCAAATGTTGATTATATCTTTGATAAAATGATGAAAACTTCAGGCTCGTTTTCGTTCAACATTGCTAAACTCGTCTAAAGCTCAAAACGATACCATGGACTTGCTGGAATGCAAAGAATTACCCCCAATAAACCCAAGGACCACCATAACAAAAACCAGAGTCAATAATGCTAGCACTGAGGACTCGCTTCATCGCTCTCCACCTCCCTTCTCTCTCATCCCAATCGTATCCTTCCCCATCTCTCAAAACCCCCTTACTCTCCCTCTCTTTCAAAACCTCAACCTCTCACTCCATCCCTCGAAACCCTCAAAACCCTAACCCTCGTTCCACCCACCATGCCTCCGCCTCCAAGACTTCAAAACCGCGGCTTTCCGACGCCGGAAAAGCCCTCCGAACCTTCCTCTTCGTGCCGCCCGGCGTCGAACCGGAAGAGGTCACCGAGGAGATGATCCTCCCCGGTTCAAACATCGTGGTCGGACCGTACGCTGGCGAATCAAGAATTAAGGAGGTGGAGTTTGTTAAGAGTAGCGCTCGAGCGAAGGACTGTCCTAGAGATACACGGCCTGAATTCGCGATGCTTGGACGGTCCAATGTGGGGAAATCTTCGCTAATTAATGCTCTCTGTCGGAAGAAGGAAGTTGCCCTAACTTCCAAAAAGCCAGGTTTGGTTCGGGTCGGGTCGGGTTCCGGTGTTTGTTATCGTGTTTGATGTTTTGTCACGGGGGTTTGAAGTGTTGATTTGTGTTTTGGTTGTGCAGGAAAGACTCAACTTATTAATCATTTCTTGGTGAACAGAAGTTGGTACATCGTTGATTTGCCTGGCTATGGGTAAGTGCGTTAACCTTCTATTGAAGTATTTTATTTGTGTATTGTAGGTGACTGTGGATGTTATTAGTATCAAAGTATCAATTATGCATTAGAAATGTTGAATTTATTCAAGTAGACCCTTTGAAGCAACGGGATTGGTAGCTTAGGTTTTGCTCTAAGTTATGTGCTTTATATATCCTCTGAATTGCTATAGATGACGTTGGAAATCCTATCTCCTGTTTATTTTGATTTCTTATATAATTCATTCAGAATTTTGGTGGCAAACTGTGATCTAATGCTAAAAAGTGAGTTATTTGGAGATCATAAGAACTTCACTGAAGTTCGAAACTCATACAATTTCAAATTTAGCTACACCATTTTTGAAGTGAGATGCATTACCTAGTCAAGGGGGGCATCCAGCAAGGACTTCCGTAAAGCCTAACTTTATTAGGATATTGGTTCTCATTAATCACATAGTGTAGTTATTGCCTATCAAAACTTTGCATTCGATAACTACTATATAATAGCAGAGCAACCAGCTTCAAAACTTACCTCATTTTTAAAGAAAGGACCCAAAAAAGCTAATAAAGCTAAACTCTGGCCTGTGTAGTTAGCTTCTTCTTTTGTGGTTGTTGATTAGGAATTTATGGATCCGTCGTGGAAGTTGGTATTCGATGTGTTAATCATTGAGTTCCTCGTGGATCTCCAATGCTGATTATGTCAAAAGTTGGGTCTTGATATAATAATCCCTTAAATTCTAACTAAAATAGCTTCATGTGCTTTCAAAACCTTGCTTCATATAGAACTAAACTCAACTATGCCGCTAAGCCTTGGTTTAACTTCTGGGGGTCCTGTTAAGTTGTGGGTGTAAATGTGTAATTAGGTTGTATTTGTCTACTCTTGCAATTAAGTAGTAGTTTAGGTTCATAATGTAATTTGTCTCTTGTACTCTTGTATAAGTACTACGTAATGAGAACAGAACCCTAACTTTTGCCTCTCAATTGCTTTGTCTAAACTAACATGGTATCAGAGCCAAAGATCTAACCTTTTCTTTTACGCGTGTGAGGAATCTCCACCATCGTTGTAGATTGAGTGTTCTCTCCAACAACGACAAAACCTAAAACCATCAACCACTGATTGATCGAAACCCATAACAGGTGGACCAAATTTGTAGCAGTCTCTCTATCAATTGACGAGCCCTAATAGGTCACTTCTTACCCTCGTCGACCATCATCGAGCCTTGTTCTGCCATCGTTAGCCATCAACAACCACAGATTACTCCTTGTCGTCATCAGATACCTATCGTACGGCATCCGACTGGCCTCGCCGACCTCCGACGAACCCTGTACAACCTCCGGCGACACTGTACGTTCTCCGGTGAGTGTGTTTTTGGGTCTCTGTGATCCCTTCTATGCTCGATATTGACTGGGTGTTTACTGGGTGCTCTCGTACGGTCTCTAAAGTGACTGTGTGCTCGGTTTTTTGCTTGAGATTGACTGGGTGATCTCGATTGGTGTTGAAAATCACTGGGTCTCCTTCAAATCTACTGGGTATCTCTGGAATTTGCTTGGGTCTCCTTATTTGTTGCTGTTTGAGTCGTTTCCAGCACCGTTTATCAACTTTTTATTGATTTCAATATGTTTGACGATTCCAAGGTTGAGACTGAGAGTTCTGGTACTAAGGATATGTCAAGCCAATTCGAAAGGAAATTGGAGAATGTTCCTTTAGATATTTGTCCTGTAAAATTGGATGGGACAAATTATTTGCTTTGGTCTCGCACCTTCACTTTGGCTATTGAAGCCAGAGAGATGTCAGAATTCATAGAGGGTCCTATCACTCAACCTACAGAGGCCGTTGCCCTTAAGAAATTTAAGTCTCAAAGATCTTTGGTCATGACCTGGTTGTTTAACTCTATGAAAGCTGAAATCCGTCATAACTTTCTGCTACTTGATACTCCACACAAGATTTGGACTACTGCAGCTCAAACCTATTCTCAGCAGGGTAATGATGCACAGTGTTTTGAGTTAAGAAAGCGACTCCGTAATTTAGATCAACACCATCGGTCTGTAGCTGAGTATTTTGCGGAGTTGAGTGGACTGTGACAGGAATTCGATTTTTATCAGGGATTTCAGGCTGTTTGTACTGAGGATGCTACTAATTGGTTGAAGAGGTTAGAGAAAGAGCGTATTTATGATTTTCTTGCTGGCCTTGACGTGGAGTATGACCCAATTAGAGTGCAGGTGCTGGGTCGTGTTCCGTTTCTGTCTCTGGGTGAAGCTTATGCTATTGTTCAGCAGGAGGAGAGTAGGAGGGGAGCTATGGTGCATACTCCTATTTCTGATCGCTCTGCCTTGGTTGTCAGTCCTCATGGTCAGTTTGGTTCTAGCAGAGGGTTTACTCCTACTTCACAGAGTGGTAAGTCACAGTCTGGTGCTAACAGTGGGCTTGATCGTGAGACACTTCAGTGTGATTATTGCCACAACACCGGTCATACTAGGGATTTTTGCTGGAAGTTACATGGCTGCCCCCCTCGTGGGCGAGGGGGTGGACGCGGTGGCCGTGGTCGTGGTACAGTACGTTCTCAGCTCAGGCTCATGTCTCAGAATTTGCAGTTTCTACTTCGTCTGACTCTGGATTTAGTATTGGGGCTCAGGTGACTTCAGATCATACTGGTGGTTTTTCTCAGGGGGAGATGCAAGCTCTCAGGCGCCTTATGGCTCGGGCTGATTCTTCATCTACCACAGCTTCCTCTTCCACAACAGCTCCCACTTCATCTTATTTTGCTCACACAGGTATCCCATCAAATGCGTTCACTGCCTCTTCTGCTGTCCCTTGGATTATAGATTCTGGTGCTTCAGATCCTATGACAGGTTGTTCCTCCGTATTTGATTCTTACTCTACTTGTTCCGGTAAGGATAAAGTCAGAATAGCAGACGGGTCGTTCTCTGCTATCGCAGGGAAAGGTTCCATTCACTATTCTCCCTCTATTTCTCTTTCTTCAGTTCTACATATTCCAAATTTTGCCACTAATCTTCTGTCTGTTAGTAGTCTCACTCGTTCTGCAAATTGTTCTGTGACATTTTTTCCTACTCATTGTGTTTTTCAGGAACTGGGGACGGGGAAAGTGATTGGCAGTGGTAAAGCACATGGTGGCCTCTATTTCTTGGAATCTGCACCTCAACCATCTTTGTCATGTGGTCTAGCTCTGCAAGCAGATACGAGTTCAGTTCTTTTTTTGTTACATCAGTGGCACTGTAGATTGGGTCATCCCTCATTTGGGATTTTAGAGAAACTTTTCCCTAGTTTAGTTAAACATTGTTCTAGGAGCCAGTGTTTTTGTGAAGCCTGTGAGCTTGGTAAACATAAACGTTCTTTTTATGCACCTATTAATAAAAGGAGTGATTCTCCGTTTATGGTTATTCATTCTGATGTTTGGGGTCCTTTCCCTGTTCCATCTCTTTAAAGGTTTTCGGTGGTTTGTCACTTTTATTGACTGTTATTCTCGTGCTACTTGGGTGTATTTACTTAAGTCGAAAAGTGAAGTGTTTTCCTGTTTTAAATCTTTTCATGCAATGGTTCGCACTCAGTTTGATATGAGTATTAAAATTCTTCGGAGTGATAATGGCACTGAGTACATCGATAAGAGTATTCGGGCTTTTTTAGATGAAAAAGGTATTCTTTTTCAGACGACTTGTGTTGACACTCCACAACAAATGGAGTTGCTGAACGCAAAAATCGTCATTTAGCTGAGGTAGCTCGCTCTCTGTTATTCACCATGAATGTTCCTAAATATTTGTGGGGAGAAGCCATTTTGACTGCAGCATATCTTATTAACCGCATGCCATCTAGTGTTCTTAACTTTAAAACTCCCCTTGAGTGTCTTCCTAGTGTTTTTCGTACCACAACTCTTCCCCCACGTGTCTTTGGTTGTGTGTGTTTAGTTTATGCTCTTCATCCCTCCGGTGGCAAGCTAGGTCCTAAAGCCCATAAATGTGTTTTCATTGGGTACTCTCCTACTCAGAAGGGCTACAAATGTTATGATCCTCATTCTAGGAATTTTTTTGTGTATATGGATGTCTCTTTTTGGGAAACAGTGTCCTTTTTTTCTCCCTCCACTCCATCTCTTCAGGGGGGAGCATTAGGAGGAGGAAGAGATGTTTTATGGTGAGGGGGAGCAATTGATGTATAATCATGGTGAGAGGGAGAAAGAAAAGTCTGGAGAGGAACAAATATCTGCCGAAAAAGCAACTCATGACATAGGTGGTGATGACGAGGATTATATACACCAGCTGCAAAGGTCTAACCTCAAGACCTACAGCAGAAAACATGGGAAGTCCTCTTGTGTGATATCACCTTGTCAACCACAATCTCCGGCTCCAGTTCCAAATTCCTCAGTTGACTCATCTGGTAATGACTCTTCTCTCATTTGAACCTCCTCTTGATAATTCTGATGATCTTCCTATTGCTCTTCAGAAAGGTGTTAGATCATGTACTCAACATCCCATCTCCCAGTTTGTCTCTTATGATCGTTTATCTCCTTCATACCATGCCTTTGTTTCGTCTCTTTCTTCTATATCTATTCCACAGAATTGGCAGGATGCATTCATGATACCTAAGTGGAAAGGAGCTATGGTAGAGGAGATGACAACTTTGAAAAAGAATGGCACTTGGGAGCTAGTATCACTTCCAGAAGGAAAGAAACCAGTGGGATGTAAATGGGTTTTCACTGTTAAGCAAAATGCTGATGCGTTGAGCGGTACAAGGCGAGACTTGTTGCCAAGGGTTTCACTCAAACATATGGTATTGACTACGAGGAGACATTTGCACCAGTAGCAAAGATGAACTCTGTGCGAGCTCTACTCTCGTGTGCTGCCAATTTGAATTGGTCTCTCCAACAGTTTGATGTGAAGAATGCATTCCTCCATGGTGAGTTAGAGGAGGAGGAGGTGTATATGGCTATCCCACCTGGTTTTTCTTCATCTCAGACTGAGGGAAAGGTGTGAAGACTGAAAAAGGCTCTTTATGGGTTGAAGCAGTCACCTAGAGCCTGGTTTGGCAGGTTTTCAAAGGTTATGTTGAGATTTGGATACAAAGAAAGTCATGCAGATCATACTATGTTCATCAAGAAAGGTGTTGGTAAGATTGCTGTTCTTATTGTTTATGTTGATGATATAATAATGACAGGCAATGATGTGGATGAGATTCTTAATCTCAAGTCTAGTTTGGCTCAAGAGTTTGAGATTAAGGATTTAGGATCACTGCGATACGTTCTTGGAATGGAGGTGGCAAGGTCTGATAGAGGGATTTTTATCTCCCAACGGAAGTATATACTTGATTTATTGGAAGAAACAGGTATGTTGGGTTGTAGACCTGCAGATTCTCTTATTGAGGCAAATCATCAGCTTAGTGGAGACTCAGGGGCGCGCACGGATAAGGAGAGATATCAGCGACTGGTTGGTCTACTGATATACTTAGCCCACACAAGACCGGATGTCACTTATGCAGTGGGTGTTGTTAGTCAGTTTATGCATGATCCTCGTACCTCACACCTGGATGCAGTTTATCGTATTTTGAGGTATCTCAAATCAGCTCCAGGAAAAGGAATTCTATTCTCTAATCACGGTCACCTGCGATTGGAGGCATTTACTGATGCTAATTGGGCTGGTTCTGAAGATGATAGACGCTCTACTTCTGGCTAATTGGTTACTTGGCGAAGTAAGAAGCAATCAGTGGTTGCCAGGTCAAGCGCAGAAGCAGAGTATAGAGCCATGGCTCATGGTGTTTGTGAGCTCTTGTGGCTCCAAACTTTGTTACATGATTTGGGGATTTTTGATAATGGTCCTATGAAACTCTACTGCGATAACAAAGCTGCCATAAACATTGCCCACAATCCTGTTCAACATGACAGAACAAAGCATATAGAGATTGACAGACACTTCATCAAGGAAAAGTTGAGCCAGAGATTGATATGTATGCCTTTTGTGCGATTTGAGAATCAATTAGCTGATATTTTCACAAAAGGGCTTGGCAGCAAGAGTTTCCACCCCATTGTGTTCAAGTTGGGCTTGATTGATATCTTCGCACCAACTTGATGGGAGTGTTAACTTGTGGGTGTAAATGTGTAATTAGGTTGTATTTGTCTACTCTTGCAATTTAGTAGTAGTTTAGGTTCATAATGTAATTTGTCTCTTGTACTCTTGTATAAGTACTACGTAATGAGAACAAAACCCTAACTTTTGCCTCTCAATTGCTTTGTCTAAACTAACAGGTTCATCTTCAAACTTTCTTTGTAATTCAGTCCACATGCAGTTGTATTTTCATGCTGGATCTGGACACCAAAGTATTGAAGCTTAAATTCAAATCCAAATCCAAATCCAAATCCAAATCTTTTATGGAACATTGTTCTTAGTAACATGATAGGTAAAAAGTAGTGCAAATTTATGATTGGTGAAGTTCCATGTCTATTGCATGGCCGACAATGTTTTGTTGCTTAGAAGGTCATTTTAGATGCTCTTAACCAATTGTATTAACTTGGTCCAAGCAGCATAAGCGAATAGACCTTTTTGTTTGTTTCTTTGCATGCATATGTGATACAAGAGTAACAAGAGTGCCATACCTGTTTATGAGTTGACTATAGAAGTTACCTTCTGGTGGGTTTCTTTCATCAGCTTCTCTTCCCTTGGACCCTTTAAGTAACAGTCGCGTGAGTCACACCCCTTTGTTTCCTTTTGATGGGCTGTCATGATTCATACTGATGCAATAGCCATTCTCGATTGTGTTGATATTATCTATATGGAGTGCCAGACTTAATGCAGCATGTATGCTTACTTCGTCTAATGGGTCAATTCTGGCAGTGAAAATGGGAGTTAAGTTAGTTAACTAAGTAGTTCTGCTACTTCTTGCAGTCCTTCCCAAGGTAAAGTTAGAAATACATTTGTTGGGATTTTGTCTATGTATATTTTGTTTAGAGTCTACGCGAGAGCCTTTGTTCTAATTATGGACGCCTTATTGAAAAATCTGGTATGATGCGCTGTTTATAGATTTGTTTTGTTGTGAGGATGAGATGTATAAATTGATGTAGGCCATCACCAGATGGGCTAAACACCCTAACATTAGGCCGATTGTCAAAATTTCAGAGAAAGTTGGGTAGGTCTAGTAAGGTGTAACTGAGGTGCTACCTTCTTGGCAGATGGTAGGCAGTAGGATGGCAATGGATCATTGGATTGTGAAGGGGGGAGAGATGAGATCCAGAACTAAATGTTAAAATGAGAGTTGGTGGCGCTATCTTGAGTCTTCATCATAGAGTGGATCACGTTTAGAAGGGAGTCTAATATTGGGGCCCAAACCTAGATGGCGCGGCATCCTTTGTCAAGGGGTAGGTGGCGCTACACCACATTTCATAGGTTACTTAACCACCTTTGCTCCATATCTTGGAGGTCATATCATGGGATTCCAGAGGTAGATGTGTTGAGCCTTGGCGGTGTGCCAATGACTCTGCAAGGAATGCCCCATTCAAGGGTGGGCATGATACATTCTTCAGATAATGGTCTTTGTCAAAGCCTATCTCATTCTAAGATCAGTCAGCTGGGCTGCCCCTAGAGGTTGAAGTTTAAACCTAATCAATCTGACAGACACTATCTAGTGCTTTTTTTTTTTGGGTAAATCAGCTTGAAATAAAAAGAGGCTAACCGAATACACAGCCTACAAGGGGCATACCCCAGGAGGAAAGAAAACAAAAGAAAAAAGAAAGAAAGAAAAATTAAAACATCTACGCCAAAAGACTACAACGGCTATATCAAAATGATACAAATGTTTCCCTTCCATATAAAGTAGAGGGAAAAGAAACAAGTGTCAAAAAGGTACGGAACCATAAACACTATTACAGAGCAATTGACAAACTAGCTCCAGAATGGGTAAGAGCGCTTGAACCGGTTTAGACCAAGTAGTGGGAATGGACTTTAGATGGCTTGCAATGAGGTGTTAATCATATGCAGATGTTGATCCTTGGGAATAACGGCAACCAAAATAGCGGCTTGATGCAGCCCATACCATGGGCTTTGATGCTTGAGGTAAAACCTGGGTTTACACACGGTCCAAGAACGGCTTGGGGTATTGTAGATCACGCACGGCCCACTTCCTTAGTGATCAAAGGGGCCTTCAAAGTGCCACCTGCACTGCCAAAAAGCTTGAATGGGCAGGCCAGCGCTCCAAAGACAATTGAACCAAGTAATCATTAGAGGACAGCCCCCATCTAATAGGCTGTTCCAGCCAAAGAAATCTGGAACCCCACACAGTGGGATAATTAAAAGAAGCAAATAAACTAACATTCCATCCCTAAAACCATCCCCCATAAAACAGTGGGTAGATACAAAAGGGCAAAATACGAAGAAAATGAAATAGAATAACAAGTGGAAAGCCAAACATTTGCCAAAGAACATCCCTCTTAGGCTAGGTGTACCCATTACAATGGGGAGACCTTGATAAAACGGTGGAATGGGACCACCCAACAGAAGAGAATAGATAAGATACAACACCTAATGCAAGTTAAACCCAGAAATTGGCAATGCTGTACCCTCCCGTAGCTAAATCAAAACTTCCTTTGTTGGAATCCTCTTGAAGTAGAAACCGCAAGGATCTAACTGAACGTGACAGACCCTTCACCAAGCATTTGAAACTACAACTAACTTTCCAATAGGGCTGTCCAGCGGATCGCCCAAATCCGTTCAATCCACCCAATCCGCCCAAACCGATCCGTCCGTTTACTCACCCGAGGTACGTTACGGATCCTAATATTTTTATTTTGACGGATGCGGTTCGCTTTGGTTCGGGTTCGATCCGCTTGATCCGCCCAATAATTCTTCTTTGATTCGCCAAATCCGCCTGATCCGCATCCGAACCAACCTATCCGTATGTCACCCACGGACGGTTGTGGATCTTAAAAACGACAATCCGTCATGAGCAGATCGGATTGAGAACCGAACCGATCCAGCCGGAACCGATCCGTGGACACCCCACTTTCCAACTAGGATCTGCATATAAATCGAGACTACTAGCACGCTGAAACTTAAGTAATTAGAACAGCAGCCACCTTGGGAAAATCATGACATTCAATTCATCAACAGCAAAACCAATAAAAAATGAGTGACCATACGTATTGCAGTTTACACAAGAGAAGGAGCCCCAAGGCTGTTATCTACTCACACTTCTTACTCCCTTGAATTCCTCACTCTCCCTCTCAACTTTTC
Organism: Vaccinium vitis-idaea; assembly: GCA_963854785.1. Lineage (NCBI taxonomy): Eukaryota > Viridiplantae > Streptophyta > Magnoliopsida > Ericales > Ericaceae > Vaccinium > Vaccinium vitis-idaea. The sequence continues at coordinate 11,674,154 of OY978219.1, forward strand.
ACTGCAGCCATGGGGCAACGGGACCCAAACTCCCCTCAGCTGTATCCTCACAAAAACACTATCTAGATTCTTATACACATAATCTTTATTCTGATTAGAAGGCATCCTCCATTTTTCTTGGTCATGGATTTGTTGTGGGAGACAAAGCATGTCTTGCGGAAATGAGAATGCTGGCCTATTAAGAAGCAGCAAGCGAACAAGATAAGTGTAGCGGAAATGAGAATGTTGAGGTGGATGTGTGGTAAGACTAGACGAGATAGGATTAGAAATGAAATAGTTCGCGAGATGGTAGGTGTAGCACCTATAGAGGAGAAGTTAAGGGAAAATAGGCTAAGGTGGTTTGGGCATGTCTATCGTAGACCAGCGGATGCAGTAGTTAAGAGAGTGGATAGGATAGCTTTGGGTAGAAACGCACAAGGGAGGGGAAGACCCAAATTGACATTAGATGCGGTAGTACGCAAAGATTTAAGTATACTAGGTTTAAGCGATGAAGCAGCACTTGACAGAGCTCAATGGAGAAAAAAGATTCATGTAGCCGACCCCAATTGATTGGGAAATAAGGCTTGGTTTGGTTTGGTTTAGACAAAGCATGTCTTGCCTTGGGGGGAGGTCTAAGAGATAAATAAGATTGTGCCCCTTGATCACAATTGTGCTTTGCCTATCCTAATATCAACTAGTTGTTCTAGGTTACAGATTACCTGAGCGGTGAATCCCTGAGCGAGCCAAGTTGACGACGCATCAGGTGATCTTGAGTTTCTTATTGCTTGTCTGGCTTGGGCATCAAGTGCTTTCATCTGGATCGGGCATGATCCAGCTCTGAAAAGTTATGCATGTAGATATGTTACGTGCCCATGTGTCACCTCACAAGGTTGGCATGTCAGAGAGGTAAATCTGCATACTAACAGGTAGGTGGTAACTGGTAATTAGTTGTTATTTGGTCTGTAATTTGGCATGACTTGTTACATAAATTCAGCAGACCTGCTATACCAAGTAATTTAGGCAGTTTTGCGGCTTTTGCTTGTTTGCCATCAACCAACTCTCAATGAATTTCAATACCTTGTGACATCAGTGCGTATTTACATTCAAGTTGATGGTAAGCAATTTGCTCTAATCTCTCCGTTATTCACTTTGTTACAGCTTTGCTACTGCCCCAGAAGCTGCTCGAATGGATTGGTCCGCATTCACGAAAGGCTACTTTTTGAATAGAGAAACTCTAGTTGCTGTTCTACTTCTAATTGATGCTAGTGTACCACCGCAAAAGATTGACCTTGATTGTGCTAATTGGCTTGGACGGAATAATGTATGCTCGTATCCAATTTCTATTCTCTTTTCATTGGAAATACTTGCAATGCATGAGGTTACATCCTGTTCTTCCTCTTGACTTTGGTGGGTTTATGTCTTTTCTTTCAGATACCAATTACCTTTGTTTTCACAAAATGCGACAAGATGAAAGGGGGTAAAGGGAAAAGACCTGATGAAAACATCAGAGATTTTCAAGAGGTGATGAGAGAAAATTATCCGCAACATCCTCCGTGGATCATGACCAGCAGTTCCACTGGTTTGGGCAGGGATGAGCTTCTTTTGCATATATCACAGCTACGGAACTATTGGGACATCTAGAAATGGTAAATTCCAAAACCTAGTGATGCTAAATTTTTGTTAGCTAATGAAAATGTGCTGAGTATTGTCATTAAGCATATCCTCTGGAATTGGTCAAATGTGACCAGCCTAAAATTGTTGTCTTTTCTGTTGTGGGATGTAAAGTCCTCTGTATATTCCTGGTTAGACTGTTATTATACATTTTTCAACAGCATTCCCACCGTCTATGCAATACATAGAATTTGAGTTCTAATATTTTTTGTATGGGTATTTCGTTCCTTATCTTTTCGTGTGTATATTATGATTACTTAACCTTAGAGCAAGTGTGTTTTTTGGTGGATAGTATTTTGATGGATGATTAACATATTAAAATGTGCATCTTTTTTAGTATTTAAATAATTACCCTCTCGTGTACTTTTTTCGATAGTATTTATATTGATTTACTTTTTTTTTACTAATTATGTTGATTTTGGTTTCCACCTCTGAATTGAAATCTTGGCTCCCCAGTGCTTACTCACATCCAAGGTCACATAATGCACGCAGCGTGTGTGAGGGAGCGCTTAAACGCAAGCATGAAAGCTTCTTCTGAAACTGTTTATAATCGTACATAAATGGTTCTAACATGATTCAATTTGTTTTCTCATTGACCAGAGTCGAATACCATTGGTCGAAACCACTGGAGAAAAGAGGTGAGATATTGGTGATCTGGCCGGAAATAGTGCGGAAATCGGTAGGTGGCGGAGGGAAACAATCATAGAACCAATCTATCCAAGCGATGGACGGAATTGCCAAAACATTTTTATTTTTGAGCCAAGGAAAAAATAGAGCCGTGGCAAGTGATGGGAGGGAGCTGCGTTAGAGAGAGCAAAGTTCGGGTACTAGGGTTGTTAGTCGTCGTTGGGGAGAGGATGTGGGTGTGGGGGATGAGAGTTACATGTAAAGGTAAAGAAGAGTCTAACGGCTTGATTGGATGTCGGATGAGTTTTGAGGGTATAAAATAGTAAGGGGATAAAATAGCCGAGGGTATTATATATGGTGGTTGGTCCTCCTATGATGTGGCATTTATGAAGAGGATTAAATAGTGGAGTACTTGATTTGAAAGATTTTGGTAATATGAGGGGATTAAATAGTACTTGGTTTGTTTGGTAGTTTTTTTTTTTTTTAAAACACAAAGATCATTTCATTACTCAGAAATCACCTAAAGAGTGAAATAAAGCCCCAATCAGGAGACCTAGGCAGGGTAAAAATACCACAACTTTTGGGGTATCCATCTGATCGGAAGAGAATACACTGAGTACATACGAATACGAATAATACCCCTGAGGGGTAAAGGAATATCCATGCAGGGTCTAAAAAGCTCAAACCGAAGCTAGAACCAACAGAAAACAATGAGAACAAAACTAGCAGGGATAGAAATGCAAATTGAAGCTAGAACCAATAGATAACAACGAAAACAAAACTAAGAAACAAAACAAACCAAAAATGAAGAAGCTTCTAGTCGATACGACACCCGCCCTATACCTGGCCACCGATAGCCACAAACTTCAAATCATGCAGACACACCTCGAAGGCACATAGTGGCCAAGGCAAAGATTTGTAGCTCCTAACTCGAACAAGCCAAGCATAGACCCATCCACCTCTGAAAACCGTAGACTCAACTCCTCCAATCGCCAAAACCAAATCTAAACCACATCGCAGTCCCTGAAGCAAATCCTCGTCGCCGGAGAGCAGTCATGCTGAGGACACTTGAGAGCTTTGACATCAAAGATCTTAAAAAAAAAAAAAAGCCATATCTGGCTCAGGAAAATGAAAAAATGAGGTGCGATAAAGTGGAAACGGTGTATGGCCAGTGAGTGATGCAGGGGGAGGAGGTAGAGGAGAGAAGAGGAAACGACGAAAGGAGGTAAATCTTCCCCTTCTACCGTTGCAGGGATGCACCCTGCCGTTTTAAAGAGAGAAATTACTTTGGTGCTTTTTTAAGTGCTCTGTTATTTTTGGTTTGTTTGGCTGTTCAAATGAGAGATGAGGTTAAGTGGATGATGTAAAAAACTATCAAAAGTCAAAATTGCTCTTATGAATGCCCATGTATGCGTTAAATTGGTTATATAAATACTAAACTTATTAATTTATTACACTTGTCAACGAATAAGCTTTTTAATAATTTCATATAAAACATAAAACAAAAATGATTAAATATTAAAACATTTTTAAAATGTGTTTAGAATATACCACCTAATATGTTTTAATTATTTGTAATTTAAATACATTAATTATATATATATTTTTTATATTCTACCCCAATACCATATATAATTGAACAAATGGACAAATTGAACAAGTGGACAAATAGTGCCGTAAATATTTTCTTTCATTATTTAATATATGAATCATTAAGGCCCTCATAAGTGGAAGATTTAAAAATGGTCAACGACATTGGTCATAATACTGTACCATGGGCAGTAGCAGCTAGGGATGGACATGGGGGCGGATCGGGGCTGGATAGTACTAACTTTATCCCCGATCACCAAATTTCTTCTCCACCTCCATCCCCGCCCCAATTCTCAACAGGGCTTCGTTTTCATCCTCTATCCCCATTTTAAATGGGAAACGGGAATCCCCACGGAGATTCGGGGATCCAAACATTAAAAAGAAGAACAGATTAGTCCATTCATATTGTCATCCATTCATATAGTCCACATGTTACGCTTCCAGCAGTTGATCATGTTGTTATTCATTCATATAGTCCCCATTTCCTCCCATCCTTTAATGTTTCAACAGCCACCAATCAGCAACAGCTGCTTGAGCAACCAATTAGCAGCAGCAGCTTAACAAGATTCAATCAAAAGTGGAAAAACGTAACATGTGGAGCAGTATTTTCCTTCGATGCTTCAATCTTCCAACAACAAGCATTCATCGGCAACTTAACATGACTAAAATTAACCAGGTGTAGTAATCAACTTAAGTGAAAACAACAGCAAGGAATTACTACTCTCAGGCCCGGCCTTGTGTTTATCGAGGCCCCAACTCTAGCCTCAATTTGAGGCCCTTCATATATATATATATAAAATGTTCTATTAAGGACTCCCTCACGGATCCCCTCCGTGAGGACCACCCCTTTTCTGATTTTCCGGACCAAATTTCGACGATCCGAACTGCTCAATGTGTTTAAAACATGTTTTCCATGGCCAACGCAAGGAATCACAAAAAAAAATACCCGAAAGGGCTTCATCCGAGCAGTTTTTCATAATAACCGTACATATATAGTTTATCGAAAAAAACTCGAATGAAGCCCTTCCGGGTATTTTTTTTGAACGAATCCTTGAAGTGACCCTTAAAAACACGTTTTAAACACATTGAGCGGTTCGGATCGTCGAGATTCGACCCCGATCCATGAGGTCCGCAAATTGGGAGTTTGAGGGAGTCCTTAGTAGAACGGGATTGATATATATATAGGCATAGCTTCTAATCCGGACCCCCGGATTAGAGCTTTTTTTGATTTTTTTTTTTGTGTTGCAAATTGTTTTAACAAAATCCGAGCCGTCCAATGTGTTCAGAAGGTGTTTTCCAAGTTCCACGCGGAAAATCTTCAAAAAAAAATACCGGGAAGGGCTTGATCAAAGCAGTTTTCGTAAAAATTGTATATTTACAATTTTTGCGAAAACTGCTTGGATCAAGCCCTTCCCGGTATTTTTTTTGAAATTTTTCCGCATACAATTTTTGCGAAAACTGCTTGGATCAAGCCCTTCCCGGTATTTTTTTTTTGAAGATTTTCCGCAAGGGACCCTTGAAAACACCTTTTGAACACATTGGACGGCTCGGATCGTCAAAAAAAAATTTGGATCATGGAGCCCTTCCCAGTATATAAAAACTGTATATATGCATTTTTATCGAAAACTGATCGGATCAAGCCCTTTCCGGTATTTTTTTTCACTGATTTTTCACGGGGACCCTTAAAAACACCTTTTAAACACATTGGACGGTTTGGATCGTGAAAATTTGAACGGGAAATAGGAGAATTGGGGGTCTCCCTGATGGGAAGCCCATCAGGGAGTCCTGATGGGAAGCTCACTGTATATATATATATATATATATATTTTTTTTTTTTCCCCCCTATGAGAAGAGTAAGCAAGACAATTATTGCAACGAAGATCAATATCTTATGTAAATTTCAAACAAAGTTCGGAACTGAGAATACACATACAAGTCTATTACAAATAATCTAACCAACTAGAGTTAAATGGGATCAAAGGCAGAGTTAGAGATTTAAGAATTAAAATTAAAATGGGTAGGCAGTGGTTGAAAAGTAAATAATGAACAGCTCTCACTCTCATTTTATATAGCATATATATGTACACTACTACCACTCACTCTCATTTTATATAGCGTATATATTATATATATATACACTACTAAAATAGTACTAACTGTATACAAATATACAATAGTTATATATATTATAAATTATTCAATAGATCTAGGCAGTAGAACGGTAGAAGTATAAAATCAATTGTTTTGTGACTTTCGTCAAAACCATGACTTAAATAGTTAAACCCACCTAAGTCGGTGACTCGGTGGCGGTGCAAGAGCAGCGAGACAATCAAAGCTTCAGAGGAGAAAAATAGCTTATGAGATCAGTGGGTTCTTCACTTCTTCTTCATCTTCATTCTGTGCCGATTGGATCAAAACATTGAAGGAGCTTCAGTCTTCAGAGAATCAGAGGAGAAAACAGACAGACGGTATGATTTTTCTAGGGCTTGAGAGTTGTTTTGCTCGTTGCTTTCTTTTTCACAATTTCACCGAATGACTAAGACCAGGTAAAGTTAAGTCTTTCACAGAGTTTCAATTTTGATTATAAAAAAAAAAATCAATCGGTAAACAGGGAAGATGGAAGTTGGGCCTTAAAAAATAAAATGGGCTTAAGTGTTTTGGTGGGCCTCTTACAATATTGGATCAATTTATTGGGCATTTTATACCAAACCCATACTATACTAACCTATATACTCAGGGGCCCCAAAAATAGCCCATTTTTGGGGGGCCCAGGCCCGGGCCTGCCCAGCCTACCCACAGGGCCGGGCCTGACGACTCTGAGAATTGTCTTTTATTCAAGTTTTCGTAACAAACATTTGAAATCAGAACAAGCATCTGGGGGTATATCCAAAAGCCTAGACTCAAGACACAAAGACACCCAACACACATAAGCACCTTCGGACTCACAAGCAACACAATATTTATATTTTACAGTGAGACCCCATATATTTGGAGAAAATTTAATGAGATCCCAAAGTTTCATAACTCATGAATGGACCCCTTTGTTTCGGGGCTTCGGGGACGGGACGGGACGGGGAGGGATTGGGAATGGATTTGGGGCAGGGATATGCCTATCTCCACCTCTTACCCGATCCTTGAAAATTAAAAAAAAAAAGAAGAAAAGAACTCCATATCCTACCCAATCTTTAAACAGATCTTCATATTACCCATCCCTAGTAGCTGCAAGCATCACACACACACACACACACGGCAGCAGCAGCCGGGGGATAAGGGGGTTATGGGTTGGGTTCGGATGACTCGGATCAGTCCATAAATAACACCCCTCCACCCTCACTATTTAGTCCAGGTGTTAAATAAGACTCAGTCTCTCTTTCCTCCCAAGCCAAGTCATACTTGTGCAACGAATCCGCGTAATACCCCAGCCAAATGAGTCGTAAGGAGGACGGCTGTCTGATCGAATAAATCCGCCGCGTCGTACTAATTACCAAATATGTCTTGGAGGTCCCCACACCGTTGTGCCCTGTATGGTAGAAGATTAACCTTTACGTAAGCATGACACCCACTTATGTAGTACAGTATTAAATTGCGGTCAATTGTGAACTGCTTAGTTTATGCATCATAAAATTGTGGTTCACGTGTTCCTTGTATGTGACGGAAAGAAAGATTGCCCAACTTTCTAGATGGGGAGCTACAGCCTACAGCACTGGATGTTGGCACAGCATCTAAAGCTGCAATCAGGATTCAATCTTTCTAGGTTTCTCTTAGCATTTCTTCCCTTGAATTGCCAGAGTTCTTACTTTTAAGATTCTGGTTTCCAGATTTCTTGGGCTGAGTTCTGGTATAGTGATGAGAACGGGCTGAGTTCTTATTTCCGAGTTGGGTGTACCACTTATGATAATGCATAAATATTTTCTTAACGATTGACGAAAGGAGAAACTGTACGTAATAAGATAGTTTTATCACGTCCTTCTGGTTTATTCTGCGGTGTTCATATCCGGATCGGGAACAGAAACGATGCTGGCCTTTTTTTTTTATTACTTCATTTTTCAGCTTTGTATGAGCTGATATACTGGACGTGAACAAACTAATAATTTGCACTTTCAAATAAAACCCAAAATGAGGAAAGAAAAAAACGGAGGAAAACCTAACTTCCCCTAACCGATGATTTAACTATAAAAATTTGCTCTACTCCAAAGATGACATGGTTCCTGGACTCATGAGAAGGAAGGAACTCCACGTCTGAGATGGACTGAGTACTACTCCCAAGGGCGTCGTATTGGGATTGGGTGACGGCAGGAGATCCAGGGTTGTTGCTGGTTTTTCACTATCAGAAACTGTAGATGTCGATAGATTGAGGGGCGGAGGGGCCACCCTTTGGAGGCGGTGGGATCGAAAGTCGGGTCCCTTGGTGAGTTTCTGAACTAGATCCTTGAAGTCTTTGGGCTCCACCTTGTAGATTCCAGGTGAGGTTGGTGGTAGTGGTGCTACATGTTTCTTCCATGGTTTTGCCGGAGTCTTGCGAACCGAATGGAGCGGAGAGCGAGAAGGGGCTTGTTTAGGGTCGGCAAAGGTGGAGGAAGAAGAGTATGACTGTGATTCCATAAAGTTGATCTCAAATGTACTAAAAGCAAAGGATTGCGAAGAGAGAGAGAGAGAGAGAGAGAGAGAGAGAGAGGGGTGATTGAAGGGAAGAAATAGAGGCAGTCAATAGAGTTGTGGTGTAGAGGGAAGGGGAATTCAAATGTACTTGGTACAAGCAAGGAAAACAAGGGGAATTCATATACTGGTTGTCCTCGGCTGGCGGCTATGTGGTGGCGCTGAAATTGCAAAAGAACATGGTCAAATGCTGAAAACTTTGACCGCATGTTTCTTGGCCTACTCCTGTTTAACAAATCCCATAAGTGGGGGGGTACTTTTTCTACCTTTTGCTGTTGAATTTGTTGGCATGTAGTATCATATGTTAGCTTTTTATTTTTTAGGTATCTGGGTAAGCTTGTGTGCACCTCGACTCATTTCAAGTCCTTGAATTTAATGGTCAGACAAACCTCAAGTGGCTACAAGGTTTTGAATGTTTTGCCATCATGAGATTCGACCTTGCCGTTTATGTGACTAATGTGATATAACATGGGATTCATCATGGTCTTACTTGACGATCCAAGTCGTTCATATGGTAGGCTTCCATGTGTTCATAATCTGTGTAAAAAATCAATTGAGATATTGATATCCGTTTGAACAAAATATGGACGGTCAGACGCTAATCATTTATTTCCTTTGAGACCAATGCCATTTTAAAAAGCCCTTGTCCGTTTTTGTTTAACATGAACTTTTTCATGCATTGTGATATCGACATCTGCAAGATGAACAACTTGGATCATCAATCAGAACAATGGCAAGTCTATTTTTGTGTCATATCCATTTGCCATCCTGAATAATATAATCAAGCTTTGTGGCCAGAGAACTGCCCAAATTACATACAACCACCACACCAAACTTATGTAGTGGCCCAAGAGGATGCCACTTATCAAGCTAAACAAAGGATTAGCCCAATGGTATAAGATTGAATAACTATGTGAGATATTGGTCCAGGAAGAATCAATTAGGTAGACCCATAAAGTATCTGATTTCTTTCTAATAGCTCATATTAAGTGGCTTTTGGCATATTATGTTTTACGAGACAAATCTTCATGGCTTTATTCCGATCTTAAGAGCATAAAGACCGGGTCCCTTACATTTTTAGGAGTGCACACATCCTGCCACTAGATTTTAGCACCTGAGGTTTTAACATCCTCACCGGACCATAGAAAAACATTAAGAGCATCTCCAACAGAGAGGTAATGAATTTTATCTTCAAACTGAGCATTTGAAGGGTCATGAATCCAACAGTCTTCAAATTTGGGTGCAAACTATCCAAATTTGATTATTTTATGTTATTTGTTTTTTTTTTGGGTAAATCAGCTATTTCATCCACTTGTTCATATTAAATCTTTTGACTTGGATTTGTAATAACTTTAAGACTCGTGTATTTCAATTTGGGAATGGGTACCCATAGACTATTGTATCCTTTGATGTTGACTTTGACTACTAAACTTGGACTTTGACGTGGCCCGTGGACTTGATGATCGTCCACTTGGAATTTCTTAATGTATTATCCTTTGAATTTAAAAGTTGTGACACCATTCGAGTCTCAGATGAGAGACAATGATGAAGGAATTGATTATGCTTCCCCAAGATTTTGGACGTCGGCCCTTTCGAGAAGGTCGTGACCATGCTGCTCACTTGGTGATGGCGAGGTAGAGCCTCGACCATGTTATAATTTTAGTGTATGTGCCACATGTACTAGCAGCCTAGCAGGCATACACTAAAATACCATTCTTAGACTACCCAGATCATTGTGACCTCGGGGGATCTGTCAACCTCACCATGAATTTAATGGTGATATCAAATCAAACAACAAATCTAGGTGCACATACGTAACAACAGATTGCAGATTAGAATAGTGATCATGTTCTGAAGGAAACGGAAAAATCAAATAATTTTAATTACACTAAGTATCTTCCTCAGTTTGAAGCAGCTACGGAATTAACTCAATTTTTTTCGGTAAAGTAATTCTTTATAGAAAGAAAACCCCCAAAAAACAAAGGCCAAGGGTGAATCGTTGAGAGCCTAAGCAGAAGTTACACCACAACAAAGAATAAATCAATGAAAAATAAGGACCTATACACTAATCTACAACCTACTGGGCAAGGGCAAATTCCAAACGTCACATAGCCTAGCATACTCAGCATTCCCATACAGCTTCTTCAATCCCATGAGCCCAGCTCGAATATCCTCTTCAATAGTCGTGATAACAACCTCAACCAGACCACGTTTGTGCTGAAAAACCCTACCATTCCTCTCCCTCCACAAATGGAAGACAACAGCTGAAAACACAAACTGGAGAACAATGTTTGACTTACTCCTAGCTCGGCGAATCATCTAGTCCAGAATAACATTCCACTGTATAGGAGTATTCATATACCCACACTTCTGCATAAAATATTGCAACACTGAGCCAGAGAAGTGGCAGGTAAAGAAAAGATGTTCATGGGATTCAACTCCCCAAAGCATAAGACACAACCATCATCTTCAATCACACCCCAACCATCATTAACTCTTTTTTTTTTTTTTTTTAAAGTTTCGTTTTCCCCCTTTTGAGTCGAACGACTGAATGCTGGATGTGTTCTTTTTGGTTTTTTCTCCCCTTCCTACCCTGGTTGTGTATCAACACGTGATCGGTCGTTTTTGTATAAAAAATAATTTATAAAACTGAACAATTACTACTACTCTTTTGAATAGTGGCAAATATTCCGAGTATCGCTCCTCAGGGGTTAAAAGGCTAAGTCACAAGTATTTAATTTGATCTCTAAATTAATTCGAGAAGAAAGAGAGATTGATTTGTTTTTTTTTTCTCCCTAAATTTATGAAAGCTAAATTAAATAAGAACAATTAAAAAGTGTGGAGATTCGATGAGAGAAAAGTCTAGGGTTTCGAATCCACTTGACCCTTTGTAACCTAAATTTATTTTGATTGAGGGAATTCTTATTCGGATTTACCGGATACCGCTAGGGTTTGCAGGCCCTTGCGATATTTCCTAAAAATATTCATGTATTATCAAGCGGCATAGATTATCTCCACCTAGCACGAAACATCTTACTAGTACGATCTGTCTCTATGGCACAGACTGTCTAATAGCACGACGCGTCTTACGATAGTATAATCTATCACAGTCAATTACCACAAATTCAATTAAAACCGTCGTGTGAAGAGGATTTGAAACCGCGCATGACAAATACACAATGTATGGGGAAAATAAAACCAATTTCATAAACATGAAATCATCAAATTCACATAACCGAATCCGAATAATTAAACCCAACAAAGTAATAAAATCTACGTTACTCGGAGTACAAGCTTCATCTACGCCCTAGAATAGAGGTTTAGCCGGCCATCCGAGTGGGTATGAGTGAAGTTTTGATGGAAGGAGAGTCGGAGACATAAATCGTATGATGCGCAGCCTCTGTTTTCTCTTCCTTTTCTGTTCCGAAGTCCCCTATTTCTTTTCTCTAATGCCATGATATATCCTCCTCAAGCCATCTGCCTTCTTTTTATACTAGTGTTAGGCAACGTGCTACACGTACGTAACCGAGTGCTCATTGGTATTTTGTCCTAGGGGTGATGCTAAAAACTTTGGCAAGAGTATGATAGAAGAAGTTAGACAAATCTTATTAAGAAATAAGGATTGGCCAAAGAGAAACAGGGTTAAGAAAGTGCAATGTGATTGTAAGGGAGGTACGGCCGTAAGATTGCCTACCTCTTCACCGAAATTGAACGGCAAAAACTTCCGAACCAAATACAACTGCAAGAATCATTTAAGCTCTTCGCCTAGTGACTCGCCCCTATAATTTACGGCCATCAAGAAAGAATCATTTAGTATAAAATTAGTTCAACACGAAAAAAGAGTACAATATACTCTCCATATTCAAAATGAACTACTACAGTTCCATTGACACATTTCATCAAACAAAAACAAGGTATGCTTTGAATTCCAATTGTTTGCAATACCTTAGGCACTGGCGCAGCAACGATCCATAAATAAAACAAGGAGATAAGGAAAGATGATTGTGTCAAGTCATAAAGTTACATACATAAAATGAGAGCCTAATATATTCTTAAACTACCAAGAAAATGTGAACTCATCCAATCTCACTAACATAACAAACTTTACGATCTGAATTCGTGGAATGGGTTTGAGAGAGAGAGAGAGAGAGAGAGAGAGAGAGAGGGTACCTATTGGATTGAAGATTTTGAGGTTGCGATTCGATCGTACTAAGACTCTGGTTCTAATTTTGGGCTCGTCGTATTATAAAGAGGGGTACCTGTTTGCTTCTCTTCTGATTTTGGGCTCGTCGTAAGAGGGTAACCTGTTTGTTTCTCTTCTTCCTCGTAGTATCTGTAGAGAGAGAGAGAGAGAGAGAGAGAGAGAGAGAGAGAGAGAGAGAAAGAAATGGAGAAAGAGGAAAAGGAAGAAAATAGGTAGTTCTGCAATTCAATTTCACTTTGATTCTGCAAAACTTGTAGACAAAGGTACAGAAAATAGGGAGATTTTACCGGAGAAAGCTGTGAAAACTGGGCACACCGAAAGTGCTCACGCCTGCAAGTGGTGGCTAGTTCATGCGGTAAAGCTCTTGAATGCCCCACACTACATCCTGGGATCGAGTCCCACTCCCCTCTCCCTATGTAATAGATTAGAATTGACGAATGACAAAAAAAAAAAAAAAAAATGCTCACGCCTGTACTGTTGGCTGTCCAAACAGTAATGAAGCTTCAAAACTGTTTTAAGGACAGTCGAGGGATTTACCAAACTATCCTAACGTGGCAATAAAATTACAAAAATATCCTAAGGTGGCAAGGGACCACACTTGTCTCCCTTTATATACAAGTGTGTTGAATTGTAGTGCCGCCCCACGTTTCTTGTTTCCAAAGTCTGTTCCGTAGTGCGTTTTTCCCGTAGAGCCCAAGCCGACTTTACTTCTCTTCAAATAATGGATTAGGAAGCCCATTTCCCTCGAACTAAATTGATGAGTACTAATCAATAGCTTCTCATGCTTTGGCCCACCAATACATGCACAATAAGGTGTTTTAGTGACAAAGGTCCAATCCCATGCCATGCTATGATCCATCACTTGATTTTATTTGACCACGGACTTTGCTTCGACGCCGAGTCAAATTGGACTTCCCTTTTTAATTTATCAAAGTTTCCGAATATCTACAAAAACACGCAAACAAAACATTGTACTCTAAGTAATAATATAAATAGACTTAACAAGAGTAAATTAGGGGCGCTTATGTGAACATTTTACGCACCTATCAACGTGCACACGCATCGCGTGTGCCTCAGCATCTAGTGGTTATATGTAGGGGTGTACATGGTCCGGTTTGGACCGATTTTATAGAAATCCGGGGACCAAACCATATCTAACGGTTCCAAAAAATTGAGAACCATAACCAGACCGTTACACATATGGAACCAAACCACACCAAACCATTAGACCGGTCCGGTTTGGTTCGGTTTTCGGTTCTAAACCATGTTAGCATTCAAAAATTGCCAAAAAAAAATTATCCACAAAATTATTGCAATTTCTTCGTAAGACTACTACCACTAAACCAACCCACAAATAAATTAAGAACTCCAACAATAACCAAACAAACTATTAGAATACTCTCGCATATCATTATTGATATATATGGCAGATGCAACGTTAAAACTTAAAGCTGGCAAAATTATCAAATGTGTGGGGGGTATATATATGAGTGTATATATTATATTATATTTTACTTATGTATATGGACCGGTTCGGTTTAAGCCACAGTTCCTAATTATGAAACCAGGGACCAAACCAAAATATCCGGTTCTCATTTTTTTAGAACCAGAACCAATCCATTAAACCATAGAACCAATCCAAGTAGACTGGTTCGGTCCGGTCGGTCTGGTTTCACGGTTTTTTCGGTTTTCTTGTACACCCCTAGTTATATGAGCATCTAGTGGTTATATGAATCCCTCACCAAACATAATCTTTGTGATAAAAAGTCAGTTGGGAAACTTTATGTCCCCTGTTCTCAGCTAGCAAACAGGGCCGGCCCAAGCCCAAGGCCCACAAGGCCTAGGGCACTAAAAAAATGGCTACTTTTTGGGGCACTCAAACATTTTATACCAATGGGCTTGACTAGAACACTTTTTTGACCCAAATAAAAGAAAAAATCCATTATAAGTTACAAAAGAGCCCAACCATTGTGGCCCAATATTAAAAAAAAGCCCAAAAACCATTATGACCCAAAATTAAAAAAAAAGGCCCATAGGCTAAAAGCCTAAAGTTTGTTCCGTAAAACAAAATCTCAGAACCTTCTCCTTAGGCTTTTCACCAAAAGTTTGTTCCGTAACAAGGAGCACTATCTTTTGTGGCATGACGATGATCGAAAGTTTGGTGATGAGTTTTCCAAAATAGACTTCCCTTTTATTATCCCGCGTAAAATTTTATTTCCGTATTTCAAGATAGTGGGTAGCTGGAATGGTTTTCTATGTCCAATCCTGGATTTCCCCAGAAGTTGTTGATCAAATTTCACTATTTTTCTTGCAGACAAGTCGTAATATTAATTCTAGTAGATCAAATTTCTTACTTATTATATGTTGTTAAATGAGCCATTTTTATCCAAATTTTTGGAGGAAACTTAAAGAACAACAGTCAACAGATTTGAGTAACACTAGGGTTTAACATTGGCATAACAAAGGAGTTTTAACCCAAATTTTGTTTTTAAAAAGGCACAGAACTGGAGATCCTCTAAATCATTGTTAAATTTAGCTTGTATTAATTCCCTTTTGGACGGGGAAATTGTAGTAACAAAAACGTAGAAAGTTTAGTTGAGGAACACGAAACTTTTTAGGGCACATTTTTTTAAATTGGCCTAGGGCACCCAAATACCTTGGGCCGGCCCTGCTAGCAAACCAAACATGCATTAGTTTTTTTTGTCTCAAGCTATTGATTTCAATATGATCGACTCATTTGCTTCGAAGTTTAAAATCATTTTACTACCAATTTCTTCTATAAAATAAAATAGTACCAGAAGGGAAGATGCCAAACTTGACTTTTTAATGGGGTCAAGGTTTGACCTTTGAAGTAATAGGACTGGTTACAAGCATTGACTTATGAATTTAGCTGGGTTTTTTCCCTCTAATAAAACGTTCGGCTTACTTAAATACTCGTAAAAACAAAGAAGGTTTCTATAAGGAGACCAGATCAGCTTCCTGTGTCCAAAATACACCATTGCAAATGAATATTGTTATGATTTATAGAATTATTTTCAAGGGGTTGGTCGAGTGCCCGAGCATGGTCTTGGGTATGAAGCTTACTCATCCAAGTTTGCAATTCAACTCTCACCGTCAGCCAAAAACTCTTTGGAGCCAATTTGCCCAGTCATTATTTAAGGGTTCAAGATTGGTTAAGATGTGTGGTTTGAACACCCAATTATACAAAAAAGCGTGTTGAAATAATGCTCATTTTTTAATATATGTTAAATGAATCTTCAAAAAAATTATAATATTCAAGTAGACCCACACAATAGTATTGCTTGCAACTTTTACAACAATATACAGTACTTTCACAAGAGTAATAAAACATCATTACAACCATTTTGGTTTCAATATTCAAGGTATTCGGGTCAGCTTATGCACATCTTGACTAATCAAAACAATTTTATCAGCCATGGGCAGATACTTCTAGGACTAAACTTCGTTTCCCATTCGTTTTATTTTTACTAGCTCGTTTGTATTCCACCAGGCACAGGAAAATAAATTAACATAATGTTTTTCATGTTATAACCATCAAATACCAACTAGAAAAAAAATAAAATAAAACACCAACATGGGATCTTTTTATGATGTTATAACTCTCATTATTAAGACGCACACAATCACTCCTCATTCATATCTCCAGAGAAGCCAATTCCAGTGTTGACAACTTGGCTAGGTTGGATGCTGAGCAACATGAAGACTTGATTGTGAGTCTTGTGACCGAGGTTTCGCCTCAATATATTCACATATTTGTGCGTGATAACTAGCTCGGAGAGCCAGTCCAGGGACTAGTCTTTCTATTTTCCTATGTTTGTAGTATTAATCATGACTATGCCTTCCTTTTAATGTTTTAAACTTCCGAAGCACCAAAAATAAATAAATAAATAAACTGTCATTGTCACTACTTTCATTTTGGAACACTATTCCATTTCGAGTGGAACAAGAAGTTGGAATCAGAATAAGCGACTTTAACTAAAAAAATTACTAGTTCGAAGCTCGAATCAGCTCAGACAAAATCAACTTAGCTACACATTTACTTAGGCACTGTGGACTTCAACGTTGTTTTCTTTTCCTTTTTGTCAATCCGCCGAACTGGGAGCAATTATTCAGCTTTCCGGAATACTATATATGTGGTGTTGCTAACGTGGTACTAACAACTATTTCGGTAATTACATAGATTTATAATTATCTGATTATATATGTAATTGTGGTGCTTCTCTATTTTTCAAAGGTGACAATATGTTTAAGGGTTTTTTTTTGGTTCTATACGTCATCCCTAGTGTAGTAAATGGTCGGGTCGGCAGTACTAGATCGAAGTCACACACATATATCCAATTGTTCGGACCAGTTCATAAGTTAAGGGAGAAAATATTGTTGCACATGACGATCCTCGTGTGGCTCGTCTGTGGTGCAAAAGAGACTTGTAATGACCCCATTTGACAATATGAGACGTTCATTTTGTAGGTTTTAATATGCGTATCATTCATACACAAAATCAAGATGATTGAATATCGGTAAAGGCTTGATCGAATCCTATTTGTTTGAAAGAAAAGAACGGTTTGACTTTGGCCGCATATTACTCTTGTAAAAAACTTACCTTTCTACATGAATGCCATTGTCTGACCAACTTGAATTTTTGTATAGCCGATGAGCACATCGAATCTTACAAAATGAACAGCTCGGATCATCACACGAATTGGTAATGGGTCTCTCGACACGCATAGGTCATCACAAGAGAGGATATTGATTCACGTTAAGCTCTTGTGACACGCCAAGATGTGTTGTTCTCTCTCTCTCACGTACTATCTTATTTATTTTTTAATTAAATGTCTTTGGGCCAGCTTAATTAGAACACATCGACTAATTTTCACCCCGGTTCGGTCAATGACAGACCAAGATTTCTCTCAATATGTTACCACATTTTTTGTAAGGATGGGTCGGTCATCAAATTTAGAAGTTTTAATTTGTTCACTCGTTCAAAACGTACTGCATATATTACTGATGATCTTGTATGCAATTTACACCGAATGTCGCCTCAATCATTTGATCGAGTCGTTGATTTTGGAAGAATATATTTTTCAGTCTTCTCTTGAAAAAATGTATACTACTCCTTAAAAAATCATGCTATCCTCGATATAGGTACAAGATTTCTCATTTAATTAAAACCCACCTTTTCATACCACACACAATTGACCCACCTATATATGTTTTTTTTTTTTAACCGGATGTCCGGGCTAACTTGCGCGCATTTCGACTAATTTCAGAACCTTAGAGGTAACGGCCGGACATAATCCTCAGTGCCTTAAGAATTTGCTGGCAAGGAAAATCGAACATGAGAATTGAGACCTTAAATAGCTAGGAGCAAATTCCTAAGTTCCGAGCAAGACTACTTTGCCAACCCATGAGATTCCCGCCTCTATATATATATATACTTTCACCTCGTAGGCTCGTACTATCATTTGATTCATTCAGCCACCCAAAATCCGAAGCATCCTTTTCCCCCTCTCTCTGTCTTCACTCCATTGTGTGCACAACTTTGTGATTAATTATTTACCAAATACTAAAAAAACTTGGTGGCTAATTAACAAGAAAAGTTTGCAAATAATTCAACATTGGAAGATGTCGAGAAAGGAAACTCGCAGAGAGAGCAAACTAATCCGATGCATCAAATCACCGATCCGAGTCCTGGGTAGAGCCAGGGATTTTTACATGAGGACCATGACCAAGTGGGCCGGGAAAGTCGAGCACGGCGGCGGCATGATGGGCGGCGCCCCCACTGCCCAGGTCTCCAGCCTGCCCAAGAGCTTCAGCGTTAACTCTGCAAAATCGAGCAACGAGGATGACCTGAGGGACCTTATCAGGGCTGCTTCCACTAGGCGGCAGCCGGTGGCGGCGGCGGAAGTCGTGCCGAGGAGTCAGAGCGTGGGAATTGGGAGGATTGATGAGGACAAGTGTTATGAGTATGAGAACGATGATGTGGTTAAGGTTAATACTGATTTTGTACCGAGAAGCAAAAGCTATGCTGTTACGAGGAGAGCTAATGGGTTTTGAAGGATAGCGCAAAACAATAATGTTTTCGGTAATTTGTTTTCATGTTGTAACATATTGTTTTTGAATTGAGAAAACATTATTTCCACCGCCGGCAGAAAATATTTTCTGCAAATCAATCACAGCGATCCCGTGTAATTGTACACAATTAAGCAGACTACTGTGATTAATTTGGAGGAAACATTTGTTTCTGCCGCCAACGGAAATAACTTATTGTCTTTGGCATTTCAGTTCTTATTGAATAAACGCACGGTTTCTTAGTTTCTTCTTTTTAGTACTCTGTTTTGGCCTAAATTCTAACGTAGAAGTTGACGATTGGATTTTATTGAAGTGATTTGAACGAATCTGGTTTTCATGTGTGTGTATTTGTGTGAGTGAGTTTCTTTTTTTTTTTTTAAACTTGAAAAGGAGGAATTTTATTGCTTACTAATGGAGCCAAGGCTCGAGAATCCTCAAGTGCTAGAAACATTGCCAAATCTTTTTGTTGTTAATATAAGTGTGTCTGTAATTATTCGTGTTGATATTAATGCTGATGATGTTAACTGCTTTGTTATCCAATTTTTTTTTTGGAACCGAAAAAGTGTCTAATTTTGCTGTGTCTGTTTATTTTTGTGTCTTAATTGCGTGTGTGCAAAGCAAAACTGCAGGTGTTAATTGCCTTGTTAGTAAAAGTTTAAGAAACGATGTCAAAATTGCTTAATCTTGGGAAAATTAGATTTTTTCCATAATAGAGCCGGTCCATTTTGACAGTTTTGCTTTACAGATAATTTAGGTACCCGAGATTTTACTGGATTAATTTTTTTTGAATGGCAAAAAAAAAAATTTATTAATCAGATATCAAAGATACAAAATGAAAGGGGGCAAGAGAAAAATATCAAAGCGAGGGACAGCTTCCCAATAATGTTGGCACCCCAACCCTACGACAAATCATACAAAAGTGATAGGTGTACAACAATTATCTCAAACATGGCTCCCAGGATAACGCATAACAAGTAGAGGCCCAATTCTATGATCAATTGGACCGGTCAAAGCCTAAGAGGCCCAAACAACTTCTAATTGAAAATTGCTAATTTCGACAAATTATCGACGAGCCCGGAATATGCCCAAAATCGCCTAAGTCGTGACTGATGGTGGATTTTGACCAGATTCATTCGTTTAGGCTTTCAATTTAGTAATTTTGCTATTTTAGGTAATAATTAGATTACGAATTACTCTTAGCGTGTAATTCCGTTTTCGTTGTTTCCAATTGGGAAATTCTTATTTTTCTTTCTAGTTTTAAATTTTGGATCCCCAATTTTCGCGATATTTTATTTTTTAGTAAGTTTTTGCTAGGGTTTGCTAGTTTTCCCTATAAAAGGGCATGTAACATCTATTATTCGGAACCTTTTATTCAATAACAAATTCTGAGTTAAATCTCTTTCATCTTGTGGATTCAAGAACTCTCGAGGATTCGAGACCTATCATCGTTTGGAATAGTTCGCTAACTATTCTCTCGTGAATTCCGCTGCGTCAGTGGAGCCATGTTGGAGACAATTGTTGTACATTTATTACTTTTGCAAATCATATGCTTCTCGAGACCCAAAAGATTAGAAGGTTGACAAGAAGACAACCAACCAACCAAACAAAAACAACACACACCCACACCTAAACCTCAACACTAAAACTCCAAACAGAAACAAAGAGAACAAAAAAATCTAAGAACACCAAAACACCCTAGAGAAGCAGAACCACACCACCTAAAGCAGCAAAGATGAATTGCAGCACACGAAATAGAGCTCACAATTAGCTTAACATATGTCTTGCATTCTGATTTCAGCTATTTTACTAATGACTTCATCCTCATTCCCCTCACAACCGATACCTGTGGCCTTGTTGACTTCCCAAATTGCCCGAGCTTCGTTTAATAGAGCTTTGTTTCTGTTTGCCATAATATCCGTTGAGACAGAAACAGATAGAGCAGCAATAGTCACGTGCATATTAGGGTATGGGTTATGCGTGGATATGGGGTGTAATGCAATAGAGGCTATTGGAGAGTGCAAGGCTTTGTGAACATCAGCCTGTTTTCGGTTTTTGCTTGTGTTGTATAGTTAGCATCTTGACAATTGTTCACTTAATATTTCTTAAGAAAATTCCAAAAAAATTCTTTCCACATCTCTCATCTCTCCAATCATTTATCACATTTCTCTATCTAATCATACACATCTCTTCAATCATTATTCTTATTTCTCTCTCTCTCTCTCCAATTATTACACATCTCTCTAATTATTACTTTTTCCAAAAATCCATCCAAATACTATCTCAAAAATATTTCTCAAAATATTCTTCTCAAAACTCTAAACCAAACATTAGCATGTGTTTCTTTTGCTTTAAAAATTCTTTAATCGATGACCGAATGTGTTCTTAGTCCCCATCAAATGTGGACAAAACGAACTTGCTCTTATGTGTCTATGTAATGGATAAGAAATTGTGCTTCTGTTTTTGATGAATTCAATACGAGCTAATAAAAGTTAGGCCATTTGCTCGGTTTGAACTCAATTAAAGTAATTGTACGGTTGTATGTAATACTTTGCCTACCGATTTGGGGCATTGAAGCGTGCAGCCGCTTCCTTGGCCTCCTCCAGAGCCGGTTCTAAGTTCGTGGCTAACCACGTTTGGTCAATATTTTATTGGGATGCCATGATTTTGGTAATTTTCAATAGTTCAGACCATTGAACTGGTAATTTGTCTTGGTCAATGCCATATCTTGGTAATTTTTCTAAAAATTAATTAGTAACTCTGAGTTAGAGATAAATGTATAAGTCATGTAATTTAATCATACCAGGTGCCCTACCTCTCATGAATCTACACGTATTGACTATGATTTTTCCCTCATCTGAGTTCTATTAGTGGGAGTGAAATCATCAATTGTTTACCAGAAGATGAAAGTGGTTCCTTAAATTATGCATGTTCTGTCGATAAGCCTCAGAATAATATTACTTATTTATTATTTTCATAATTATTATTTATAATGAGATGTTCGGGTCAGCTTGCGAACCTCGACTAATTCCGAGGTTTTGGAGGTACCGACCGGCCACAATCCCGAATGACCCCAAGTGTTTGCTAACAAAGGAAATCGAACCTGAGACCTTAGATGAAAACAAACTCCTAAGGCTAGGTTTGGCTTAAAAAGCCAGCTTAACTTTTTGTTTTGTCTTTATTTGATTTTTTTTTGCGTTTATTCGTTTTGCATTGATTTTTTGAGTATTATTGGTTTGTCTTGGCGAGAGGAATCCAACAAGGTAAAAGATTATGACTAGAACTTTTAATTTTTTGAATAAGATCGAAAAAAGTGTAAAAAGCTGACATTTGGCTTATTTTTGTCTTTATTCAAAAAATTTATGATTAGATCATAATTTTTAACTTTTTTTATTCCTCTCGCCGAGATGAACCAATAATACATAAAAAGTTGATGAAAAACTAAAAAACACGAAAAAAAATCAAATAAAGACGAAAAATAAGCCAACTAACTTTTTAGGCCAAATAAAACTACTTTTTCAACCCTTGGGTTAAGTCGAAAATATTACGTATTGAGATCGCAAATATTATGTATTGAGATCATATAGGAAATGGTCACATGTAAATCAAATAGTTCGAAAAGACTTAATAGGTACGTGCCACTTGTGCTTTGACATTTTCTTAAAAGTAAAAGGTCAGCGCCACTACATGGAAGCAATAGTAAAAATTATCGCACTGATGGTGCTCAGCGCCACCTACATGAAGATATTTACAAAAGCTGAGTTTTTCCATTTCAGAAAAAGGTTTTGCAAGCAACGCACAAAAAACCTAGGGGCAAGCATGGAACCGATTGGTTCGGTTTTCTGCTAAATCAAAATCGAACTAACTCGGGCGGATTGAAGATTTAGAGAACAAACCAATCTGTAAAACTTTTACAACGATATACACTACTTTCATAAGAGTAATAAAACACTATTATAACCATTTTGCTTTCAAAATTCTAAGATATTCGGGTTAAATTATGCATATCTTAACTAATTTCAAGAGAGTTTTATCGGCTACCAGCAGATACTTATCGTACTAAACTTCGTTTCCGATTCGTTTTATTAAGCAGGTATTTTGCTTGCATTCATCCACTAGATCAAATATATTTTACAGTATTTATGCCTAATTAAGGACATCGAATTAGCTAAGCTACAAATTTACTTGCACTGCGGACTTTCAACTTTGTTTTTTTTTTTTTTTTTCAATCCGCGGTCGTAGCATACGGGCTTAAAATTCTACTTAAACCTCCTTTGGCTAAAAAGAAAAAAATGGTTTTTTGGTTTTTTCCGTTTTGTCTTTATTCAATTTTTTTTTTGCATTTGTTAGTTTTCCGTTGATTTTTTGTGGTTTCTTGGCTTGTCTCGACGAGAAGAATCTAAAAAGTATAAAATTATTAGCCAAACTTAAAGTTTTGTGAATAAAGACGAAAAATAATCCAAAAAACTGGTTTATTTTTTGCTTTATTAAAAAAGCTATTACTTTTGACCATAATTTTATACTCTTTGGATTCGTCTTGACGAGATAAATCTAGAAACCATAAAATCTAGACAAAAAACTAACAAATGCAAAAAAAAATTGAATAAAGACAAAACGAAAAAAACCAAAAAACCAATTTTTAAAATTTAGCCAAAGTTAATCTCAACAAGAGGTTGAAGGCATACATAGGACCCACAAACTAATTCGGCATGCTTGATATTTCCTTTTAAATAATATCATGAAGTTACAAGTGATTGGATTTTTTACGATCAATGTCCAATGATCACATAAGTGTGTGGGGCTCTTGTAAACTTTTGTTCCCTCCTTTTGTAGTTTTGTTCCCTCCGTCATAATGCTTATGACTATTTCCCCCCCTTTTAAAATCTTTTCCTTACCAAAATTTATCTTCAATTTATCTGATGGGAGAAATTTGAAAAAAAAAATTATCCAAAATATTCTAAAGCAAGTTCGCTAAATAAGACAGGGAAAAAGATATGGGTACACCACATGTGTACCCCAAATGCACACCACCGTGAGGTGGCAAATGAGGAAAAACCCATTTTTTGGGTTAGCCACACACTGGGCTTCTCCTCATTTGTCACCTCAGGGTGGTGTGCATTTGGGGTGCACATGTAATGTACCCATAGCATTGTTGATAAGACATCGATAGTCTTTTGGTCTTTTTTTTTTTACCTCCGAAATTTTTTACTTTTTGCTTTAATTACATTATTTTTGGTGATGCAGGGCGCCTTATGAACTACAGAAAAGACATGCAACAATCGAATACAAACGGGATAGTTTAGAGAAAACACTCTCTAGATTCTTTTTTCATTCATTAATACTCAAAAATTGTCTTGCCCTAAGGCTTACATCAATAATTTATACTAGCAGCAACCCTAAAACTAAAAAGGAAATAAACTACTAGCTAGCAACCCTAATTCTTGTAAAACAAGAAAACATAAAATAGGAAATTGAATCAATTTAAATTAAGAAACTAAATAACTCCAAACTAGTAATCTGCTAACAAAATACTAAAATTGAAACAATAAAATAAATACTAGTAATAAACTGCTAGTTTTTCAAAATTTGATATGCATCAGATCAGCCCTCTAGATGATATGTATGATCTTTTGAGTGCCAAACTCGTCAATCTTCAAAAAATACAGTGTAGTATGCAGATTCTTGAGGCATGGTCACATGCATGGTATCCCTACATCCCGGTCTACTGAGTATTCATATGAAGTCCATATGCTTAAATTCAATTTTGAGCCCTACGTAAATGTGTAGTTGTGAATAAATTGGTCTTCATCACATAATGCCGGCCCTAAGAGCAGAGACAGAGTCAATATTTTTGCATAAGAGGGTGGGCTATATCGTGGAGGAGAGTCGAGACTACATAATTTGATGATATATATTTATATTTTTAATGTAATAGTAGGGGGTTTTTCAAATTTTAACAGAGGCGACAACTCCCACTCGCCCCCCTTGGTTCCATCCTTGCCCAACAGCATCCAACAATTTTTCTTGAGGTAGGGCCGTTGTAACAAAAATCAACACGGGACTAGGCACTGCAATACTGCATTTGCATGGTACTCAGTACTCGTTGCAAATAATTTGATTTATGAATTCCCTAACTATCTAGCTAGCTAAATTCCATAGCTTCCAAGTTGTCCAATCAACTATTTTGGGCTAGCACTAATTTGATGAAACATTAATTACCCACAAGTCAAAATATAGAACCAAATCCCCTGGCAGAAACCCTCGAGGGCGAACCTTCTGATTGTAACTTTTGGCAAGTTGCTGCTGGTAAGAAGCAAGCCGCACAAGCGTGGCCTCCCTCCTTTCCTCGAGCAGGTCGAGGTCTCGAGCCAACACTCGCTGATTATTGTCCGCGTCAAATGCCTCTGTCTGGATGGTAGGGAAGCCAATTTCCATAGGTATCACAGCCTCCGTTCCAAATGCCAAAGCGTATGGAGTTTCCCCGGTGCCACGCCTTGGAGTGGTTCTGTATGCCCATAGCACATTGGGAAGTTCCTCCACCCACTTTCCCTTAGCTTTCTCAAGGCACTTCTTGATACCATTCAAAACAGATTTGTTGGAGGCCTCAGCTTGGCCGTTGCTCTGTGGGTAGGCCGGGGTAGAGGTGTGAAACAGAATGTTAAGGTCAGAGCAAAGCTGTTGAAACTGCTTTCCAACGAACTGAGTGCCGTTGTCAGAGATCAACGTTCTAGGAATCCCAAACCTGGTGATTATGTTCCGCCACACAAAATTTTTTACGTCCACTTCTCTGATTCTAGCCAGTGGCTCCGCTTCGATCCACTTGGTAAAATAATTTGTGGCAGTGATTAAGAATTGGTTTTTTCCAGGAGCTTTAGGGAGAGGTCCAACCAAGTCCAGACCCCACTATGCAAAAGGCCAAGGGCTGGTGAGGGGCGTCAAATCTCTCGCAGGTTGATGAATGAGTGGAGAGAACTTTTGACACTTCTCACACTTTCTCACATATTGTTCTGCGTCCCTCTACATGTAAGGCCACCAATAGCCTTATGTGATGGCACGATGGGCCAACGACCGTCCTCCAGTGTGGCATCCACAAAGCCCTTCATGCAATTCATACAAACCTTTTTATACGTGGTCTGGATGAACACACTGAAGGTATGGCCCAGTATAGGACTTCCTGTAAAGCTTTCCAGATGGAGCTAGCCAAAACCTTGCAGCCTTCACCCGTACTTTATGAGCTTCTCTCTTGTCGGTTGGCAGTACGTCATCCTTGAGAAAGGCTATGATTGGGTCCATCCAACTTGGACCCAGATTTACCGGGAGGACTTGACGTCCATCTTGTACCATGATGCTTGGGCGAGGTAAGAACTCAATTGTGATTGCCCTTGGAGTCTCAGAGTCCATAGCTGAAGCCAAACAAGCCAAGGCATCTGCGTGCCCATTGAGTTCGCGAGGGACTTGCTCCACTCCAATGCTCTTGAATTTTTTGAGCATCTCTCGAACCTTCTCCATGTATTCTGACATCCTGTTATCCCTTGCCTCATATTCTCCTGATAATTGGTTTACGACCAATTGAGAATCGTTGTACACCAACAACTCCTCGGCTCCCAGGTACTCTGGCCCTCTAAGTCCGGCCAAGAGGGTTTCATACTCCGCCTCATTGTTGAAGGTTGGGAAACCCAACTTCAAAGCTTGTTCAAAAACCACTCCATCTAGGGATATGAGAACCATCCCTGCTCCAGACCCCTTGTTGTTAGAAGCTCCATCCACGAAAAGCTTCCAAATTTCTCCAAAGAACAACTGCCATGCCTCAGATGGTGTATGCCCCCCGAGCTCAGTGTCCAAATTGTTGACACCTGAGGTCGGTAGTTCGTCTAATCGAACCTCCGGGGGTGTAAGTTTTGCAACAAAATTAGCCAGCACCTATGCTTTAATGGCGGTCCTCGGTTGATACCGGATGTCGTACTGGCCCAGTTCGACCGCCCAATGAGAAATTCTTCCAGAAAAATCAGCCTTTCTAAAAAGAGCTTTCAAAGGGTACTCAGTCAAGACCACAATGGTGTGGGCCTGAAAGTAGTGCATCAACTTTCGAGAGGCCACCACCAGCGCGAACGCTAGTTTCTACAGTGGCAAATATCTAGTTTATGCATCAATAAGGGTTTTACTGATATAGTAGACAGGAATTTGGTCTTTACCTTCTTGTCTGACTATGACTCCGCTAACAGCATGTGGAGAAACAGCGAGGTATAGGTATAAGTCCTCTCCAGGGCAAGGCGTCGATAAGAGCGGTGTTACGGCTAAGTATTTCTTCAAGTTCTCTAGTGCCTTGTCGCACTCTTCTCCCCACTCAAATCTTGCCTTTTTCTGTAGAAGCTAGAAAAAAGGCCTACACTTATCCGAAGATCGGCTTATGAAGCGGTTTAGGGCGGCCGCCATTCCTGTTAGCTTCTGGACTTCTTTCGGTGTGCGTGGCCGCTCTAAGGCTTGTAAAGCCCTAATCTGGTCCGGATTAGCCTCTATACCTCTGTGTGTTACCATGTACCCAAGAAACTTTCCTGATCCTACCCCGAAGGCGCACTTCGAGGCATTCAAACGAAGCTTGTGGGTCTTTGGTATTTCAAACACCTCTTCTATGTCTCTGAGGTGGTCTTTACTTTCTTTACTTTTGACGACCATATCGTCAATGTAAGCCTCCATTGTCTTGCCAAGTAGTCTTTCAAACATCCGAGTGATCATCCTCTGGTAGGTGGCCCCTGCGTTTTTTAGACTAAATGACATCACCTTATAGCAATACACTCCACGAGGTGTAATAAAGGCGGTCTTCTCTTGATCGGAGACATCCATCGCAATTTGGTGATAGCCGCGATGGGCATCGAGAAAGCTCATGCGTGCATGTCCTGCAGTTGAATCCACAAGTTGGTCGATCTTTGGTAATGGGAAGCTATCCTTGGGGCATGCTTTGTTAAGACTTGTAAAGTCTACGCAAACCCTCCACTTTCCATTTTTCTTCTTGACGACAACCGTGTTAGAGAGTCATTCAGGGTAGAGCACCTCTCTAATTGACCCTGCCTCCAGAAGCCTATCTACTTCCTCAATCACTGCCTCTGCATGGTGGGCGGCCGACCTTCTGCTCTTTTGAATGACAGGCTTATGAAGCGGGTTGACGTTCAATTTGTGGCAAATAAACTCTGGGTCAACTCCCACCATCTCATAGGGTGTCCACGCAAACACCTCCAAATTTTGCTTGAGGAAGCCCACTAACTGGTCCCTCTCCATACGATCTAGAGAGGTTCCAATTAGAAAGTACCGCTCCGAGTCGTTCTCATTGATGTAAACCTTCTCGAGGTCCTCCATTACTTTCTCAACCGTGCCACATCCAACATCCTCCAGCACCTGTTGATCAGGGATCTCCACCACTTGCACATGTTTGAATTTTGTCTTGTTTTTTACATAGGCCATGAAGCACTGTTTTGCCGCCACCTGATCCCCAAGTAGATCTTCTACTCCGTTCGGGGATAGATATCTCACCACCTGATGATAGGTGGAGGGTACTGCCTTGAATTTACGAATCCATGTCCTCCCCACAATTGCATTGTATGTGGATGGTACGTTCACTACCATAAACTCAATGTCATTCTGAACCGACCCTATCACCACTGGAAGAGTCACTTTGCCCAAAGGCCAAACAGGGCTCCCATTGAATCCAACCAATGGCAACTGAGTTGGGGTGAGCTGTGAATCCTTGAGACCCAATTGTTTGTAAAGGTCGAAGTACATTACTTCGCAAGAGCTTCCCTGGTCCACCAAGATTCGTTTGACATCAAAGCCTGCAATCCGCATTGTCACCACGAGGGCATCATCATGAGGATGCTAAATGCGCTCCAAATCTTTATCTGAGAATGTAATTGCAAAACGATCTGTGCTAGGTTCCACACAGACCTTCTTGAGTGGGGGTTATACTCGCAGCACTTCCTGTATGTGCCGAGCCTTCTGGAGTTGCCCCCTGAGTTCGTTCTCAAACGAGGGATCCACTGTTCCATGGATCATATTGATCACGCCTCTCAGGGCATCCTGGGCATTAGTTTCTCGTCTCCTTTGTTCAGGTTGGGTTGCGGTAGCAGGATCTCCTTCATCAATGAAATCCCTTAGATGCCCCACAGTCACAAGTTCCTCCAAGTGTTGCTTGAGGGCTCTGCAATTCGCGGTCATGTGACCGTAATCTTTGTGATATGAGCACCTCCACTTGGAGTTTCTTTTAGTTGGATCACCAGGCATCTTCGGTGGCCATGCAAAATACGGCTCATCACGAATCTTTGGGAGTATCTTATAGATAGGCTCTTTGAACAATGTGTTGATGGCCTCCCTTGGGTTTGATTTCTCCCTTTGGTTCTGACTTGCACCTCCGCCATATTTTGCTCCTCCATTCTGGAACTTCTTGAATTCTTTTTGGCCATTGTCTTTAGGGGAAGACTCCTCCATGTCCCCCTCTGTACGGTTGTTGTCCTCCTCAATCCTTGCATGTTTTTCCACTCTATCCATTAATTCCTTAATGGAAGTAGCCGCTCGTTTTGTGAGAGAGTCCCTGAGGCGGTTTCCAAGAGGGAGAGCGAGTTTGAAAGAGGCTACTGCCAGCTCCTCATTGCAACCCTCAATTTCATTGTATGTGTCGAAGTATCGGCCTGCAAAGTCTCGAAGAGGCTCCTTCTTGCCCTTTTTTAAGGCAAGTAAAGAATCCACCTCTTTAGGGACTTTGCTGTTCGTGACAAACCTTGCGGTAAAAGCCGCTGAGAGTTGCTTCCAACTTGTTATGGACTCTGCCTCCAATTTGTCAAACCACCGCAAACCGGCTTCTCCGAAGCTTCACGGGAAGACCTTGCACATTAGAGCGTCATTCCTGCTATAAAGGGTCATCATCTGACGAAAGTGGCTAATGTGTGAGTAAGGGTCCCCCTTTCCGTCATACGATGTGAACTTCGGTAGTGAGAAGCCCTTCGGAGGATCCAAAGACTCAATCTCTGGAGAGAAGGGAGAGAGAACTAGCCTATCCAGGGAATGATTGCCCCCAGTCATGTCCGACTTGGCACGATTTCTCTCGATCCTTTTTTGAGTGATGACAGACCGCAAGTCGCCTCCAGCCTTCCTAGGTGGAGTAGGCATCTTGCGAGTGCTTGAAACATGAGTGATCGTCTTCTGTCTCTTTGAACTTACTGCCCTATGCGTACGAGGGTAGCTGATATCCCCTACGCTCCGGATAGGAATAAAGTCCTAGATAACGCGCTCAATCGTGTTGAGAGAGCAGTGTCGCTTAGTCCGTCCAGAATGGACCGGCGTGGGACTCCTCCTGGATTTAGAGCCGTGATTGTTAGTGCGTCCCCGTGAGACACTAGCATGATCCACCTCCTTTCTTTGAGTGCTCTGCGAAGCTCACAATCTCCGCACCCATCGTCCCTATGATTTCGTCACGCTCATCAATATCATCCTGGGGGTTACGGGTTTCAGGGATGGAGTGTCGCGGTTGGTGATTGTTTCGCCTTGGTTTCTCACCGTGGTGAGGATTCCTATCTCCATTCTTTTGTTGAGCCCCTTGGAGAGGCTCTCTCGGATTTTGATCTTCGTTGTTAGGGTGGTTCCTAGCGTTCTCTTGGTTTCCGTCCTTTTGGACAAAGTTTCCTTCTTCTGGTCCCGCCATGAACTCAGCAAGACTAGTGATATGCCTTCCCACAGACGGCGCCAATTGTGGTGGGGTAGGTTTTCAACTTAGGAAAGCAAGCCACCGAAAGTCGCGCTGAGTAGGATTCCGGTGAGAGCACCTGCAAGACTCAAAGAACATTAGGTTACCTAGCCGGGGGTTTGGCTGGAATACCCCTCCGATGCTTAAGTCAGAGACTGAATATTTGAGAAGAAAGGAAACTAGGGTTTTGCGAGTATGATTGTGTGTGCCTTTGGTTGAGGGTGAAACCCCTTTTTATAGGCTCTCCTCTCTTGGTGGCCAAGATACCTAGTCCGTCCGGGATACACCCATATCCCTAAATCTCCGGAGCCTCGCCCTTATCGGGACTCTCGACGATGCCTATTAAGGTAGCTTCCCCGATTAGGGCGGACTCGTCTCGGTAGCTTCCCCGATTAGGGCGGACTCCAATCTCCACTAGATCTCCGAATCCGGAACTCCGCTTTTATCGAGATACCTGATGATACTTATCAAGGTAGCTTCCCCGATTAGGGCGGACTCCTATCTCGAGTAGATCTATCAAGCATCTTCTAGAATAATCTCTACGCCGCTCGGACTTTTACACCGCCCATTGAGACGGTCCATCCCAACTGGGCCTAGTCCGTCCAGGCCACTCTCCGTTCTAGCTCGCTCCGCTAGTTTAGCCCAATTATTTCGGAGGCCTAAAATCTGGCCCACCTCACATGGTACTCAGTACTCGTTGTTGCAAATAATTTGATTTATGAATTCCCTAAGGCCCTGATTGGATGCAGCATTAGAGGGGGTATTAAGTTATACCCCCACCCCTTATCCCGGTCCCACCTGTTAATCCTTGGTTTGGGGGAAAAAATGGAACCCGGATTAAGTAATACCCCCACCCTTTTAATACCCCTTTGTACCCCTTCCCCCTCACTAATTAATAACACCCTCCCCCCTATTACTAATTTATACCCCCTCATACCCCCTACGAAATTACCCCCGTACCCTCCCTTATACCCCTCCCCTTACCCCCAGTTTGTTTATTGTTGCGATAAAAAAAACCGAATTGCATTTTAATGCTTTACGAACTCTTGCGATTTCCTTCGGATAAAAAAATGAAGTACTTTTGTGCATAATTTTTTAATTTTTTTTGCACCAAATTAAACTACTAATTGAGATCTTTAATTTGATACAAAAAGTTTGAAAAATTTTATGCTTTAGAATTCGACATTGTTGCCTTGCTTTGCAATATCCTTCGGATAAAAAAATAAAGTATTTTCACATTAATTTTTTTACTTTTTTTGCACCAAATTAAACTACAAATTGAGATCTTTCGTTTGATACAAAAAAATTTAAATTTTTTTATACTTTAGAATTTGACATTGTTGGGGAATAACATAAAAATTACTAATTTGTTAATCATTAAAAACGTACAATTAGAAAGAAAAAAAAACAAAAAATTAAACTTCGAAATATTAGTGAAATGAATAATAAAAAATAATAACTAAATATTTTAATTTTAGATATAACTAATAAAAGGAATTATTTATTGAAAAGTATAATTAATTTAATTAGTATTGTTTTTCTGTATTTATTTTATCATAAAATCTAATATGACTGTACAAGGGCAAATAAGTCATTTGTCAAGTTTTAACATCATCCACCCAACTTTATCCCCCTTTATCACAAATTCATCCAAACCACATACTATTTAATCCCCCCTTCCTAAATGTCACATCACTGTGGGTCCACCCTTACTAAATAATACCCTTTACTATCTTATCCCCCTTACTATTTAATCCCCCAAAACGTATCCCGCATCCAATCGGGGCCTAACTATCTAGCTAGCTAAATTCCATAGCTTCCGAGTTGTCCAATCAACTATTTTGGGCCAACACTAATTTGATGAAACATTAATTACCCACAAGTCTTCCTCATTAATACAATATTTACACAATATTTACCTTGCATAATTTGGATGATCATCGATTGTCACTACAAAAAAATTGATCTTTAGTGACAACGATTTTGTCATTATGTTGTCATTAAAAGTGTGTTGCTAAAGTGCATTGTCATTAATTCTGTAATTAGCGACAACTTAGTACAAAAAGTTGTCACTGAATACCATTTAGCAACACACTTTTAGTGATATGTTGTTGTCACTAGGCTGTCACTAAAACTCAATTTTTGTAGTGTGTGGATGCAAAGAAAGAAATACGTAATTGAAATGATAGTGAAGTTATACTCCCAGGGTCACAAAAAAATTAGTCCATCACAAAAATATGTACTAGGTGTTCGTAAAAATGTACTAGGTGTTTGTCACCCATGATGTCGTATGTTCAAAATGTCCCGGAGACCAAACATTTCAAATATTGGAGCATTGTAAGGTTTGTCCAGGAGTTAATTTCAGAGCCTCAGAATTAATTGAGATGCGTGTAAATTGACTCGAATATCACTTGCGCACAATAAAGTGAATCATTGTTGCGCTCTTTCTTTTTTTTCCAAATCTTGACACTTTGAAAGCATGTACGTAACTGGGTCAATTGTGATGCCTGAAGCTAATAATCGGGTTAATTTCTAACAGCAATTTTAAACCTCCTTTTTGGGCAATAAATAATCAGTGCAAGAATGGAGGATAAAAAAGTCAACTTCATTGAAGAGCAACTCACTGAACTGGGAGCAATTATTCAGCTTCCCGGGTACTACGTCACGTTGCCAAGGGGGTTAAGGACAGATACAAGAGTTCAATTCAGTGGGGGCACTTTATTAATTATAATCGTAAAAGTTTATAATGCATTTTTTTTTTTTAAAAAGATCAAAAAAATAAGAGCACAATCTTAGACACAACTTTTAAAGTATGATTTATGTTGACATTGACAAGTCTTTAAAATGATCAAGATGGTTTTATTGATGGTTTTAAAAAAAAAAAAAAAAAAAACATTTCTATAAAACGGTTAAAAATAAAGAAAATCAAAAGATAAATCTCGTAAATACCCCAATTTGACCCTCCAAATACCCTTAACCAGTAGCCGATAGGCAGCTCCCCGATGATGAAATAAACCAAAACGTGCCTCAAAAGCTTCGAACAATACTCTTTGTACATAAAACTAAAAAAAAAACCTTTTTCCAAACGAACCCTAGCGGACACTACTTTCTAGTACATTCAAAACTCTCTTTATCGATATATAATATGTCTCTATCCATTTGAAAATGAGGGAGATGCGAATGTTTTACCCGAAATCACTTATTTTCAGACCATCTGAGGGTAAAATGGTCATATCTTTTGATATACAAATTGGTATGGATTCAAACCACATGGGTTAGAAAGTAGATTCAATCAGTTGTTCAATGCTTCAAACCACGCACAAAACGGAGTTTAGTAGTGCCCAGGGCGGCCCCACAAAGTTTGGCCTGTTGAGCAGTCAACCCATGGCCATACGGTAATCACCTATTACCGTACAATGGTCATTGATTTCCACCGCTTTGTTGACCAACAGGCCCGGCCCTGAGATTTTCGTGGCCCCAGACGATAATGTAAACCGGGACCCTATGTTTTTCTAGAGAGAAAAAAAATTAAAGAACCAATATTTATTTCAAATGATAAATACCGTGTTCCATATTTTGTCTTTTTTGTAATTCGTGTCTTCATGTTAATAAAAAAATAGTCTTTGGTCATAATGGTCTATTCTTATTGCAAGAATTAGAAAATCAATTGAAATGGGCAATGCGAACATTTTATGAATACGCACGAAGTGTTTTATTTATTTTTTCCCTAATTACTACACCGGCAATTTTTTTTTTTTTAAAGTCAACAAATGATAAGGATAGCGGAAAGGAAAAAAAAAAGAAGGAAGAGAAGGTAGAGAGTAACTATGGTAAGAAAAAAGAAACGGGAAGAGAATGTAGAAAAAGAAAAGAAGGGCCCATGGGAATTGAACCCTGACATGTACTAAGAAACACACAAATCTTTCCACTATGCCAAATGCTTCTCTATTTCTTGTAGTGCAACATTATATATTTATTACTTGTTATGAACACATATATACGTAATTGGGACCCTAAAAATGGGCTATTTTTGGTAGGCCCCAGGCCCGGGCCTACCCAGCCTACCCACAGGGCCGGCCCAGTTGACCAAATAAACCTCCTTGCTAATTACCGTACGGTAATGACCTATTACTGT
The DNA here is from genome assembly GCA_963854785.1 of Vaccinium vitis-idaea. NCBI lineage: Eukaryota > Viridiplantae > Streptophyta > Magnoliopsida > Ericales > Ericaceae > Vaccinium > Vaccinium vitis-idaea. Next base: position 11,708,831 of record OY978219.1, read on the forward strand.
ACGGTGGTCAAAGCTTACCTTTCTTTTTACTACAACAGGGCGGCTGTTAACTGAAGTCTGACTTTTCCCTCTTTTTGACTACGGTTCGTTTGTTTCGACGTAAAATATTTTTCGGTAAAACGTTTTCCTCATTTTCCGTTGTTTGGTTAAGCAAAAGAAAGTAAAATATTTTTTTGAAGTAAACCAATTTTCATCATTGGGGCACAAATGTTTTCATCTCCAATTCTCCGTAAGTCGTTTTCCGGAGCGCCGCCCATCCTTAGATGGAGCGCCGACTGCCGACTTCACATTAACAGCCAATGGGAAAGTGTAATTTCTCCATTATCGCAACCCCAACTAAGAGAGCGAGAGAGAGAGAGAGAGAGAGAGAGGCATTGGAGTCCAAGTGTCCAACATGCACTTGAAAATTGCTTAAATTTCTAAATTAACTTTATGCACAAATATACAGATAGGCGCCAACTGTAATGCGATTGTATCATGTATGCATATGCTTTGATACATTGCATTTTCTGAGCTTGAGGGATTTTTTTTCTTCTACGGAATATATTTCCAACGGTTAACCAACCAAACACAGGAAAATCAAAACAAAAAAATTATTTTCTACAAAATTGTTTTACATGGAAAACATTTTACATTGTAAATATTTTATTTCGAAACAAACGGAGCCTACGTTTTGCCTGCTCCCTAAGCAAGTTTTGCCCTATATAAACCCCCATCGCTTAGCACTAAAGAGAAGAAAAAATGAAGGAGAAGAGGAACACCTCATTTATGAATTCCTTAGCTAGCTAAATTCCATAGGTTCCGAGTTGGCCAATCGAATGTTTTGTGCCAGCATTAATTTGAGGAAACATTACCCTCAAGTCTACCTCATTAGTACATCATAGAAGTAGGGTTGTGTAACATTTGTAATTTGGATGATCATCGATCGTGGATGCAAAGAAAGAAATACCTCATGGAAAAGATGGCGAAGTTGGTAAATTGTACTCCCACCGTCACAAAAAGTTAGTCCACCACAAAAATATGTACAAGTTTTGGATAAAAAATAAATTACTTTCGTAAATATTTGAGACTCTTGAACCTTGAATTTTTAAAACCCTGCTATTCATGTTATGGCCCCCTCGGTTATGAAATCTTGGTTCTGTCCCTGTCTATGATTATCTGGTTATATATGTACTTGTGGTTTTCTGTATTTTTTAAGTGTGACAAATGTTGGTCTACGTTCAAGGTTTTTTTTTTTTTGGTTCTATACGTCATCCCTAGTGTAGTAAATGGCAGGTGTGGGAATTTATGACATGATACGATAACACGACCCGAACACGACACAAAGTTAGCGGGTTAGTGTTGAGTATTTCTGACACGAAACACGTTTATGACACGACCCGAGAATACGATTAATAAACAGGTTTGGTTCGAGTTCAACCCGCATAACCCGAGAATGACACAAGTTAACATGTTCGTTTATTCGTGTCGACATTGACACGAAACACGTTTATGACACGATCCGAGAACATGATTAGTAAACAGGTTGGGTTCGAGTTCAACCCGCATAACCCGAGAATGACACAAATTAACATGTTCGTCTATTCGTGTCGACATGGTAACCCAAGAATGACACGAATTAACCAGCATAACCCGAGAATGACACGAATTAATCGTGTCAATTTGTGTCGTGTTCGGGTCAAATTTGGCTAAACAGGTTGTTTCCAAGTTAATCGTATCAATCCGTGTTGTATTTGGATTGACACGATTAACAGCAGGTTGGGTTAAGGTTCATTTTTTTGACACGATTAGTTAAGCAAGTCATTTTGACACAAACCCGATTCAACACGATAGGAACACAACACGACACGACGCCCAACCATAGTAAATGGTCGGGTCGGCAGTACTAGGTCGAAATCACGCACATATATCCAATTTTCTGGACCAGTTCATAAGTTATAGGAGAAAGTATTCCCGCACATGACGATCCTCGTATGGTCTCGTCTGTGGTGCAAAAATGAGACTTATAATGACCCCATTTGACAATATGAGACATTCATTATGCAGGCTTTAATATTCATATCATTTACATACAAAATTGAGATGATTGAAAATCAGTAAAGGCTTGATTGAATCCTATTTGTTTAAAAGAAAAGAACAGTTTGACTCTGACGGCGTATTACTCTTGTGACAAACTTGCCTTTTTTACATGGATCGTTGTCTGACCAACTTAAATTTTTGCATAGACGATGTGGACATGAAATTTTGCAAAATGAACAACTCGGATCATCACATGAATTTGTAGTGGATCTCATTTGTGACACGCGGACGTCATCACAAGATAGGATATGGATTCACATTAAGCTCTTGTGACACTCCAAGCTGTGCAGTTCTCTCTCTCACACTATCTTATTCATTTTTTTTTTTGATTTGACGTGTTTTTGCTAGTTTAAGCATACATTGACTAATTTTCACACTAGTTCGGTCAAAGCCAAGGTATCCTTACCCGAACAAAGGATTCACAAAAGATTTCTTTCACTATCTTATCACATTTGGAAGTTTTAATTTGTTCACTCGTTCAAAACGTACCGCATATATTACGCATGATCTTGTATGCAATCTACACCGAATGTTGACTCATAAATTTTGGAAGAATAGATTTTTCAGCCTTTTCTTAAAAAAAAAGTACACGACTCCTTAAAAAATCATGCTCTCCTCAAATATAAGTACAAGATTTCATTTAATTAATTAAAACCCAACTTTTCATACCATGCATAATTGACCCACCTCTATGAAAAAAAAAAAATCAATGCCGAGCGCGAACGATCAGGTGGTGCCGAGTGCGCATCTCAGTCGTCCAAAAGTATTTTGGACGGTCCAGATTTCTCTCTCTCTCTCTCGCCAAAATCTGGGCCGAGATGTGCGCTCGGACACCACGTAAGACGGTGACCGGTCGGCATTGAAAAATTTCTCCACCTCTATATATATACACTTTCACCTCATACGATCATTGATTCATTCAGCCACACCAAATCCTTAGCATCCTTTTCCCCCTCTCTGTCTTCACTCCGTTGTGTGCACAACTTTGAGATTAATTATTTACCCAAAAAAAAATAACTTTCTGGTAGTAATTAACAAGAAAAGTTTGCAAACAATTCAACATTGGAAGATGTCGAGAAAGGAAACTCGGAAAGAGAGCAAACTAATCCGATGCATCAAATCACCGATTAGATTCCTGGGCAAAGCCAGGGATTTTTACATAAGGACCATGACCAGGTGGGCCGGAAATGTCGAGCAGGGCGGCGGCGTGATGGGCAGCGGCGCCCCCACGGCCCAAGTTTCCAGCCTGCCCAAGAGCTTCAGCGTTAACTCTGCGAACTCGAGCAACGACGACGACCTGAGGGACCTTATCAGGGCTGCTTCCACTAGGAGTCTTGAAAGTAAGGTTCAGCTAGAACTTCTAAGGCGGCAGCCGGTGGCGGCGAATGAAGTGGTGCCGAGGAGTCGGAGCGTGGGAACTGAGAGGATTGATGAGGACAAGTGTTATGAGTATGAGAATGATGATGTGGTTAAGGTTAAAACGGATTTTGTACCGAGAAGCAAAAGCTATGCTGTTACCAGGAGAGCTAATGGGTTTTGAAGGATAGCGCAAAACTTTTTTTTTTTTTTTTTTTGTAGACAATAATGTTTTCGGTAATTTGTTTTCATGTTGTAACATATTGTTATATGGTTCGTATACTTGGAATTTCAGTTCCAATTAAATAAACACGCCGTTTCTTAGTATCTTCTTAGTACTCTGTTTTTGCCGAAATTCTAACGTAGAAGTTGACGATTTAGAACTAATCTGGTTTTCCTGTGAGTGTGTATTTGTGCGGGTGAGTTGAGTGTGTAGCGAAGACGATGGTTTTCTGATTCAAGCTTTTTAGAAACGTTGTCAAATCTTTTTGTTGTTAATATAAGTGTGTCTGTTATTATTCGGAGATTAAGATATTTTCATCGCCGGTGGAAGCAAAAGTTTCCTCCAAATCGATTGCATTGCGCTATGTATTCAAACAGTGGTCTCAAATAGTAGAACATGAACATGGACATTTGGCATTGTTGCCAGGGATAGTAGTGGATCAGCTCATGCTTGGCGTTGCGGCAAGATCATCGCCCCTTCAGAGTTGTTCATTGAAGCTTGGGCTTTGAGGATAGCTTGTGTTATGGCGAGAGACATGAATTGGCCAGAGGTTGTCTTTGAATTTGACTGCAAGGAACTCATCACGTGTTGTAATGAAGAAAACAACCCAGGCCCTTGGGAAACCAGAGCTATATTGGAGGATATCAAGAATTGGGCTATGTCTAGTAAGTGGTCTTTTGTTTAGTGATGTAGAGAGAAAAACAAAGTAGCTCATTGGATTGCGGATAATTTTTTACTTCGACGTTTTTTGACCAATTCGGGTTGTATTCCGCCCGTCTTACTTGATGTTATTTGTAAAGATCGTTAGTGAGTTTAATACAGATGATCATTTCAAAAAAAAAAAAAAAGACAGGTGGCACAATGCAATCGATTTGGAGGAAACTTTTGTTTCCACCAGAGGTGAAAATATTTTAAACTATCTCTGTCGCTCGCCGGAAAAAATGGATTGTCAGAATAATCACGCTAAAATCGTTTTGAGACACGCACAGTGTAGCTGACGTCGAGACCACTCGATTGGTACAAGATCCGTCGCCGACGGGGCTCCGGTGACGTCGCTCGCGCCGGTCAAATGTGGCACGTGCCGGTGAGTAAGATGTGTTGGATCTCTTAGGTGGCTCACCAAAATATTTTTTGGCACTTTTTCTAGCCAATATGGTGAAAATTTTGGTTAGCCTATTAGAGATGCTCTAAGTCTTCTCAAAATGACAATTTGGTCCATCTGTTGATATTTGACCTTGCCAAGGAAAAATCCTGTCTTTTGCCACTTTGGCTAGTTCCAATGGTTTTTTTTTTTGGGTCCAATAGAGAGAAAATTTCATTGATGGTACCATTAAATGTGTTGTCGCCGTTACATAAGAAAAACACGTCAATGACCGGTGAAGACCGTTTTTGCTAAACCGTCACGACTTAGCATTGTGTTAGACGTGTTCAATACTCCAGAATGGCAAAAAGCAATTTGAAAATAGTTCTCTAATTTGTTTTGGATGGTCGTAACATATTCTTAGTGCTCTATTGGATTTCAGTTCGATTAGGTACAAAGCGTGGATATTTTGGTGCATATTAGCGTACAAGCATATGAAAGTGGTACCTTAAGCATGCTCCGTTGATAAGTCGCAGATATTATGATATGTTGATATCAGATAGGAGAAAGTTCAAAAAGACTAATAGGAACGTGCCACTTGTCCTTTTGACTTTTTTTTTTTAAAGCAAAAAAAATTTTCCAACTGAGAGATTGATCATTGTAAGCACTAGTAAAAGTTCTGGTGCTCCGCCCCACTACATGGGAATGAAAGTGATAGTATCTTGTTTACGACATCACAAAAAACTAGCGGTGAGCATATGGACAAAACCGAACCAACTCGGGTGGGTTGAAGATTAGACTTTAGAGAACAAACCAATCTGTTAAATTTATAGAATCATCTTAATGAAGCAATTTCCGGCGCTGCCCAATGAATGACTTGCAAAACAGAAAAAGACTAGGGATACCGGTGTGATGTTAGCCAACCAGCCTCCGATGCCTAAGTCAGTTGATTTGTCGTATAGGGTGGATTATTGCTCAAGTAATTGGAATACCAAAACAACGTACCTTATAATAAGGTTCTTATTCATTCCTGAATTGGTGATTATATAGGCATTCATGGTGATTGAGTCCCATTAGGACTAGAAACCTTGGCTCCTTGCTAATCATACTTATCCTTCTAGTTTCCTCGGTACATTGGGTGTCTCATTCGTAATACGAGTTGGACTCCTTATGCATCTGGGAATCATATGGATAAGTATCACAACCCCTTAGGATTATCTGAATATGGTTTTGTCCACATACCCTAGTCTTTGGGTCCCCGTGGGGCTCAAGGACCTCCTCATAACGTGGCTTACGTTACTCCCATTGTTCCTTTAGACATGACCGACCTGTTTTGAGAGGTCAGGCTGCCTTGACTTTACCGACTTGGCCTTAGAAAGGTCGGTTCATCCTTATCACACCGTGTCTAGATCATTTGTCTAAGGACCCCAATTCCCTTCAAATTAAACATAAATTTCAACTTTAAAGCCTCCAAAAGTACAAAATTTTCATGTTCTAGGAAAATAAGAGGCCAAGCTGTACAAATTTGTGTATAGCCATCCAAGAATACGTTTACAGCTATCAAAAAGGGAATCTCAAGAGGTAGACACCATTTCTCGGAATTAGTAAAGAATAATTAGGTTGTGGAAGTACTTCAGGCAAGGTGATCCGTTATCCCCCTACCTTTTTCTTTTTGTTATGGAGGGGTTTACTTCTATTCTCCAATATCGAGCTAAGCAACAGGGGTTCACTTGTCATCCCAAATGCCAGAGCCTTAAAATTACACACTAAATTTTTGCTGATGATTTATTTGTGTTGTGTGGTGCTGATGTGAAGACTTTTCAGTTGATCAAGGAGGTTATTTCTGACTTTCATGTGTTCTCCGGGCTTCAACCTAATATGCAAAAAAGCTCTCTCTTTTTTGCTGGGACTGATGTTCATACTAAAAACGACCTTCGAGATATTTTGCCTATTCCTGTTGGCTCCCTTCCTGTCAAATACTTGGGCGTTCCTTTGATTTCTACGAGGTTGAGATCCTGTGATTGCATAGTCCTAAAAGAGAAGATTTTGGGTCGCATACAATCATGGTCTAACCGAGTTTTGTCTTTTGGTGGCCGAGCTCAGTTGGTCTTATCTGTGCTATTTAGTATTCAGGTTTATTGGTCATCTATTTTTATCTTGCCACAGAAGATTTTGAGGGATATTGAACAGGTTTTGAGGTCCTTCTTATGGTCTGGCCCTGAGCTTAAGTATTCTGTTGCTAAAGTGTCTTGGCAACATGTTTGTGCCCCTAAGCAGGAGGGGGGTTTGGGCTTTCGAGCTTTGGGCATTTGGAACAAAGCTTCTATGGTCAGGCATCTATGGGCTGTCTGTAACAAGTCTGATACTTTGTGGGTTAAATGGGTTCATACCTATGTTATCAATGGTCAAAGTTTATGGCAGATTAAGATTCCTTATAATGCCTCCTGGACCATTAGGAAGATTTTGAAGATCCGGGAAGTGGTCCAACCATGGATTACCTATATCATTGGCAATGGAAAATCCACTTCTTTGTGGTTTGACAATTGGCATACTCTAGGGTCTCTTTACAAAAAGTATGGTGATATGGCTGGCCATAATTTTGGTTATCTGGTCCAAGGTAAGGTGGATGTGATTGTTCAATAGGGTGCTTGGTCTTGGCCTAGGCTTAGGAATGCTGTTATTAGGGATATCATAAACAACACTGCTTCCTCTCTTAGACCTGATCCTACACAGGAAGACAGAGTGATTTGGAATCTTAACCAGCATGGCCAACATTTTGCGAAGTCTGCATGGCAAGCCTTAAGGGCTGTGTTTCCTGTTATCCCTTGGTACAACAGTGTTTGGTTTCTGCATCATATTCCTAGATGGGCTTTTATCGTGTGGCTTTCTTTTCATGGTAAGTTGTCCACCAAGGACATGCTTCTTGATTGGGGATGCATGTTGAGCCTCTTTGCGTGTTTTGCAATCGTGTGGTGGAATCACATAATCACTTATTTTTTGTCTGTCCTTACTCTTGTGAAGTCTGGTCATCTATGCTTCAGAAGAATGGGATTGACAGACCTCCACTGAATCTCGATCTTGAAAGGGATTGGGTTTGTAGTAACAAATTTGGTAACTCCTGCTCCAATATTGTCTATAAGTTGTCTTTAGCTGCTAGCAGTTATGGGCTGTGGAGGGAGAGAAATTGCCGGATATTTCAGCAAAAGGTGGTTCCTACTGCAACTCTTCTTATTCAAATAGAGGAGCAAGTCTGAGACTGTATTTGTTCTTGGAGGAAAGTGAAGCGCTCGGATAAGAATAGGCTCTTGGCCATTGCTTGGAGGGTGTCTCCTTGTATTTTTGCAGTTTAGTTAGGTCTGGTTTTGTTTTGCCTTTTAGAGGCTTGTCCTCTGCTGGTTGTTGTTTTTAACAGGAGTGTTTCCCTGTTTTGCTTGGTTGTATGGGCTTGCCCTCTGGATTTTAGTTTGTTTGCTCTATACAAGTGATTAATTTAGCAAAAAAAAAAATATTTGCAGTATTTTTTTTTATTGTTTTCTCTTTTTTATTTTTGTTCATGTTGAATCATTTGTAACTTTTTGCTTGTAGATGTACGTTTACGGTCGCACTCATTAATTAAGCGAAACTATATAGATCCTTCCGTTTTTGTGTGATTACTTTTTGTTCTATTTTTCCAACTTGGTGATTGTCATAACACTGTATAATGACTTGGTCTTGTCGGCCAATTAGTTTAAACAGTTACTAATTTAGCCAAAAAAATTCCAGGATCATACCTACTTTTTTTTTTTTTGTCTTTTGTGGTAATCATCAACCAACTTTTACAATGCAATAAAAGACAATCCAGATTATATGGATACCAGTTCAAAAAAAAAAAAAAAAAAGATTATATGGATACCATCCAAAGACGATACAGCAACACCAACTTTAGTAAATGTTCAATTACACTGACACGTACCTCTGCATACTTCCACAAAAGGAAATGGGTCATTACCCGTCTAACTTTGGGACAGGAGAAAATAGTCTTCATCTAAACTCTTTATTTGCTGCAATTAATGTTACGTATCAGGGGACTTTGCTTTTCGCTCAAAACGACGTTGTTTTGCTCATTTTATTGATACACATCTAAAGCTTCCAAGGGTCCTATTTGAATAATTGGAGGCTTACTACTGCCCTATAGAGCTTCTCTCTCTAAAAAGTTAGAAGCCCTAGGATTTTTGTCCCTTTTCTTGCCGGCTCCCCCAGTCCTTTTCTTGCCGGCTCCCCTAGTCCGGCTCTTTTCTTCCTTCTTCTTTTTCCTCCCTTCACTCGTTCTTTCTTCTCCTCTCTTTCACCTTTCTTTCCTTCCTTTTCTTTACCCAAATCTAGTTTTTTTTTTTTTTCTCCTTCATTTTTAGAGCTCGAGGGGTGGGGTTGCTGCCCCTTCCGCCCCACCCCTCCTCCCCCTTGCCTTGCCAGAACCCCCTCCTTCAACCCCTCACCGGACTAACGTCGCCCGATCCCACCTTACCCCTCCGCCAGCGACCCTTTCCTTTCCTTTTCCTCCGCCACCAGCCCCTTCCGCCTTCACCCATCGCCAGACCTTTCCGCCACCACCCCCTTTGGTCCGTCACAAGCCCCCCTCTGCCATTAGCCCTTGACCTCATCCTCCATCGTCGCTCCTTCTCCGCCCTCGGCCGACCATTTCCTGCTTTGGGTGCTCAGATCTGATGAAGGGTTGATCTTGGGGAGCCTCGGCCCCCTCCGGCTAATAAAGCTTTCCTATGCCACGGGCGGCGGTTACGAGAACTAGGTTCTGTCCGAGGAAGTGACTGGTCTGCGACTCGGTGAATTCGGTATGACTCGGTGCATCTCATTGGGGTGACTCAGTGGATCTTGATTTGTACCAGTTTTTGGGCAGCTGATTAGTTATTTATTGGTTTGTTATTTTGTTGTTTCTTTACCGATTACTGGTGTTGTATTGTATTTATGGTTTGGGCTGGGAATCCTTGTGGATTCTTTACCACTTTCACTTGGATAGGATTCATCATTCCGTCTCCTAGGTGTCGGGTCTGCTTAGGCAGGTGTGTCTACGAGTTTGGCTCAGTTGTCGTTCTCATTTTCATTTGTTAGTGGTTTTGGCGTCATTCCTGTCTTTTGATGTAATTGGATGCCGGATGGCTTTGATATTATACTTGACATTTTCAAAAAAAAAAAAAAAAAAAAAAGACCCTATTTGGAGAGTTAATTTCTCAAAGTGCCTAAACCAACTAATTGAGGGATAAGAAAGGGGCATTAAATCCCCTCCAAATGGTGAGAGATTATTTGAGGGATAAGAAAGGGGAAGAACCAATCAGAACATTTTATTTTTTATTTTCTCTCTATTTCTCACCAAAATTCTTAATCCAAATGAGTGATTTGACTGGAAATCATACTTTTTCTTTTCTCATGAATCAAAATTGTACTCTCTCCGTCCTATATTGTTGGGTCTCTTTCCTTTTTGGACGTCTCAAATAATTGTCTATAACTTTTAATTTATTAAGTTTTTTATGTTCAATATAGATCTTGTTTGATAGATCTCAGTTAATTAATTTATTAAGTTTTTTATGTTCAATATAGATCTTGTTTGATAGATCTCAGTTAATTTTATTAAACAAAGTTGTTGGGATAACAAAAAACATCATAGATTATAAAATATAAACAATTATTTGAGACGTTCAAAAAGGTAAAGAGGCCTAACAATATGGGACGGAGGGAGTATAAAAGACCGTGATCGGTTATTTACTACGGGGCAGCTTGATCCATTGGGAGTTGGAACACCCTTGGTGCTTGATTCATGAAAGCTTTTTGCCGTTCTCATGTCAATTGGTAATGGTTTTGGTTTCATTCCCGACTTTCAATGTAATCATTGCCAGATGGCGGGTCTAATGATATTGACATTTTTTAAATAAAAAATAAAAAATCGGGGCAGCTCTTGGAACACCCTTGGTGCTTGATTCATGGGAGTAGTCATCACCTGACCAGATTTAAAATGAACAACATAATCAATCCATTCTCTCACTTTCTCAATTCTCAGTCAAATTGATGAGGCAAGTTCACAAACATTAATGGGTGATCGCACATGCGAAATAGATAGACGTATGAAAATGGACATGAGGAAATAATCGCCATCCTTCAATCACGGAAAAATAATTCACAAATCACTGAAAGTCTACATCATCAATGAAGTAATGAGACTTGTCCAGACTACCACTGCCAGGCTAAAAAAAAAAACTGAAACAATTTGGACTCTAATGTGTTCGCCGTCGTACAATAACGCGTGCAAGTCTCATATATTGAATAGCTCTCGACACATCTTTGTCCAATTTCGTATCAGAATATGTAGTCTCTAGCATTACTCAAACAAAAACTCCCTTTCTCAACCCTTTACTGGTTTCAATAAGGCTAACCCCAATCAGGACTGGGTGCAAAAATATGATTATGCTGAGTTTTACATATAACATAAACTTACAAAGTAAGAAACCAGAAAGTCCACAACACCTTGCAGGTTTGGTCCTAGACATGCATAGCCCTCCACAATAATTTGAGAAATCGTAAATCACTCATTATGCAGGGAAATTAAACTGCAAAGGCGACACGAGGGAAGAATCCAATAGATCCCGATGCACAAATCCATAATTGTGTAGCACCTGATTATCCGCAAAATTCAACGCCTTCTCCATCCCCTTCCAACAAGAGTCGCCCGTGTACATTGGATTGTAGTTCCCACTGCACGGCTGACATCCCGTAAAATGAGTGATGCACGGTCGTTTGCCAGCGTCCTTCCTATAACCAGCCTCCTCGAGATACTTTTCCCATAGCGCACCGTAGCCCTCGCTCACCTTCTCTGCGTGTCGCCTCCTTAACATAGGCACCCTCTTCTCTATCCCCGCGTAGTTACGTGTCACCTTATCAAGTGCCCCCACCAACCCCGCCCAATACCCTTGGATACAATACTCGTGCTCCAAAAACACCTTATCACCCCACTTCTCCTTCTCTGTCATCAACAAATACACCATAGCCGTCTGATCATCTGACCCCGGATACAACTTGTCCTTGATCGTTGACTTCAAGGTTTGACCCCACTTCTCGTAGTTTGGGGTCTGTGGGCCCATCTTGGCCCAAGCCTCTATAAAATCCATGGACCACTGACAATTTCGAATGTAAAAAACCCCGGCATTTAGCCCCATCCAGCTCGGCTTCTCGTAAATCAACTCGGGCGACCCACCCACCACAAGGTTATAATCCTTGTACCTCTCCAGTGGTGGCTTAAAATCCATATCAGTAAAAACCGCATCCGAGTCAACCCACCAGATCCACTCGGCCTCCGGGTGGGCCACCATTGCTGCCCGAACCACTGGTATCTTCGCCCAAAAAGAGCCCATCTTCGGGTGAAGAAGGGCATTATTGTAAAACACATCGTACCCATGGATTCGACAGTAATCAACCTTATTCTTGAAAAGCCTCAGAAGCAAATTGTCCCCAGTCGGGTTCTTGCACGGACCCGACTGAGAACCCGTCAAGAGTAGGATTTTATCCCGTGCCCCTGCAGCTATCAACGGGTTCTGCTTCAGCCAATCGCGTCTCTTCGAATCCCAGTTGCTGATCGGCTCCTCTATCGAGTACGTAACATTCGGATCATCGTAGAATGTTTTCTCCTGTAAATAAATACACTCATCGGCTTCTGGAGCCTGTGAGGGTTTCGAAACCTCCATATCAACCGAAGGAACTGAAAATTTTGAGTGGAGATTCCATACGATAATAAGAGCGAGAGTGGCTGCTGCTCCAACAAGGAGAGAGAGAAGTCTGTTTTTGAGAAAGGAGGAGACAGGGGTGTGATCTGCTCTGGTCCTGTCCATGGTTTTGGAATCTGCAAACAGAGAGATTTGTGGATCAAATTGAAGGGTTTTTAGGGAAGTGTATTTTAGGCGGCCGTGAATTGTGGTTGCCAATCAAACTTTGGAATAACGTATGTGAAAAGTGGTAAGTTTTTTAAATGAAATGAAATGAAATGAATCATGTGGTTCCAAATTTAGAAAATAATACAAGGAGACAGATTACAGACAGAGTATATAAGGATTGAAAGTGACTGTATTATATTTTTGCGATAATTTTTCCAAGAAAGAAAATGGCGTATCAATGCTTGGATAGATGTATCAACGTTGTTGTGCATAATTTGGGCCGTCATTACTTGGATGAATAACTCAGATTTCAAACAAAATAGGAGAACTATTCGCGCAAATAGTTTGTTTAAAACCTGGGTCAGCGTGAATATTCTTCTATTTTGTTTGAAATCTGAGTCGTCCATCCATGCAACGGACGGCCTAGATTGTGCACAACAACTGATGTGCACAAACTGCACAGCAGCGACCGACAATTCAAGAACCTTATGAACGTATACGCGCAACTTACGGAGAGAGAAAGGGAGAATATCAAAAATGCTAGATACACAACAAAAATGTACAACAAAATGGACAACACACTCACATGGGTGTAGGCTCCACACACAATTGAGTGTTAAGTGTGTGCGGCGCCCACACCCCATGTGAATGTGTTGTCCACTTTGTTGTACATTCTTGTTGTGTATGTAGCATTGCTCGGGAGAATATATAGGTTGATGAGTTTGGAAAGAAAGGAATCCGTTACTTTATACAGATGCTTTTGGCCGCAACAAATTAAGACCAAGTACTTTAGTCAACATCCAAAGGTGTTGTCTCTTCCGTCAATGTCAAGCTACTCAATATTCAATAAGGGTGTTCGCGTTCAATAGGGCGTTATGAAGATAAGTTTTAACGCCCTGTTTGTTAGAGGTATATAGAAGGTGGATATAGAGATTGGCCGGATATAGAAATCCGGGAGTGTTATATCCGGTGTTTGTTTAGTTTTGGGAGGCTGGATATTTTTTAGCTGAAATATGTATATCCCCTTGCAGGGGGATTAAATATAGGCACCCCTCCCCCCTCTTAAATTATATCCGGGCTTGGATACCGTTTTATTACCCAACTGCCCTTCCATCATTTGCTGGCGCAGAAGAAAGACATTTGGTGGGGTCGAGCAACCAGAAGAAAGACAGACATTTGCAGGGTATCGTTCCAATTGGCGCAGAAGAAAGACATATGCAGGGGGACTACATCATTTTTTTTACTTTCTTTATTTAGGACAAAAAAGACATTTTACATTATCCAACTCCTTCTATCCCTCTTCCACAACATCAAAACAAACACAATAATTTTTATCTCCCCTTCTAAAATAATACCCCTCAAATCATATCCACCTCTATATCCCCCTCTTATTATATCCACCTTCACCCCTTATATACATATTCCGCTAACAAACAGGGCGGGTGTTTGTGGTAATTTACATATATCTATGGGGCGATTTCGGGGACACAACAAATGTAAATTATTCAGAAAACACTTATTTTGGAATTTCTTACAAATAATCGGAGCCGTACAATTTGTTTAGAACATGTTTTATGTACCCGTAAAAAATCAACTCATTCGGATATCGGTAAGGATTTTATCGGTATTTATCCCTAAATTTAAGAGAATAAAAACTTAATGAATCAATTATGTCAATCAAGCCCTTAAAGATATCTAAATGAGTTGATTTTTATAGTGTATTCTTGAAATATGAACAAATTGAACGACTCCGATTATTAGTGTGGGACTTTGATTATTGTTGTGTCAAATATTGTGTCCCTGAAATCACCTCCGTAAAAAAAAAAAATTTTAAAAAAAATCTGCTTTGGCGGATAATACTCTCTCAAATCTATTTGATTTCCACTACAATAAAACATCTTTCAAACTTTCTCTTTTAATAGGAGAACAATTTTCACATTGAAGGTTAAAAAGCATGCAATTTTTTTAAAGTTAATAAAATAATCATTCTTTTTTTGGCATCACGTAAGTTTCCATCCCATTCAATTTGAATGGTTATGTTTTCATCATTTTTTAGTGTAAATACCTTTTGTACCTTTTTTTATTAGTACCTTCTACCTTGTACCTAGTAATATACATTAATATAGTTTCCTAATTAAGGGAGATTTGATTAGGATTGGTGTAAATTTGTTTCCTAATCAAGCGGGATTTGTTTGATTATTTCAAACATGAATAAGAAGAAGTTCAAAATGAATATTTGATACAAAAAAAAAATCACAAGGAAAATATACTTATCTTGAAAACCGATCATGCATCATGAATAAGAAAAAGTTCCAAATTGGTGGTCACTTTTGGAAATTCCAACATTTTAAGTAAACATGCAATAACTGCATTCAATAAATGCATTCACATTAAACAGATTAATTAAATTCTCAACAATGCCCTTATAATTCAACTTTTGAGTGACCAGATTGTTGTTGGTAAATGAGTTATTTTGGAAGATTGAATAAATTGTACTTTGACTTTTCAAAGAGGACCAACAATTTGGAACATCCCAAAATAGTATAGGGGACAAGCAATTTGGAACGGAGGGAGTAAAAAATATGGCCCTACTTGTAAACATGGTAAATTTTAGTGAATATAAATCTGATTTGATGACACAAAATTTCATGGGTGGTAATAATGTCAAAACTGTTTTTGATGGTGCCAAAACTCTAGTGCATAAAAAGCTTGTACTTTGCACGTGGTACAAGCCTTTTATGCACTGAATTTTAGCTCTAACAAAAACAGTTTTGGCATTATCATTACCAATCAAAACACATTTCATGGGAAACTTGAATACCATCTGAACTGAATGATTTCATGGTAAACTTGAATACCATCTTAACTGATTTTATGGTAAACTTGAATACCATGAATATCCAATCATCCAAAATTCAAAACACATTTCGCAGTAAATTTGAACACCATCTGTACAGAGTTAAAACAAACAAACCTTCGACTCCGTTTATTTTACACGGCACAAACAATACAATAGAATACAAATCGCCTGAGGTGACGAGTTGATAAAAAAAAAATCGTGAGTAGCATGACCTTTGATCAGGTTCGGCCCTGAGATTTCCAGGACCCTAAGAAAAATTCACAATGGGGCCTCTAATTTCTTGTTACATATACTAGATGTTCCATTTGAAAATTGAGAAAGCCCAAGTTATCATGCATACACAGCACGCTTCTAATCACCGTAGCTGACCGCGTACATGCAAAATTTTCGACATACAAAATATTTATTATAATTTAGTTTTTGGGGGCCCTATTATTGAGCCACAAACCGAAGGCCCTAGGTGACCGCCTTGTCTGCTTATGCCCAGGGCCGGCCCTACCTTTGTAGCCAAAACGTATACAAGGAATAAAAATCATGTCCTAGCTCATTGAAAACGATCGGGGGATAGGGCTCATTTCACTCAATCGACGCCTGAATAGACCAAACCGATTAACTAGAACCATATCTTCTCACTCGTGAATCTAATTTGCACCCTCCTTTCTATATGTTGCTTAGTGATATTTCAAGCAATTAGTCGTAGAAATTTTGTCACGACCCAACCCGGAGGGTTAGAAATTATGACCGGCCAATGATACTCAATCACCTCCCTCTTTTAAAAAAAACACACATTTGTAGGACGTTTCTAAATAATCGAATTTAAATATTTATTAAGTGGAGGTATCAAACAAAATATATTCAGAGCTGATTACAAAAATACATATTCGCCCTTCGGCGTTACATTACAACCCTGTGGCCCACTACTATTGGCACCATCAAATGAAAAAGAATTACAAATTAGGAGCACCACAATTTTATTACAAAATGAATACGAATTACGTAAAATAGCAGCTGCAACATTAATCGGTAATCTCGCCATATCCATAGAGCCTTCTTTTACCCCTTGTTTCTTGGAATGGGTTCATAAAAATAAAACCATTCCAGTGAGTGTTACGATATACAGAGGTTACAAGTTTAACATGGGATCAATATCAAAACATTTAATTAAAAGAAATTATAACACAGTTTCCAAATAGGTTTATTGTCAACCTTTGCATCATCAAAATCACAATCGAGTATCGAACATCTCTTTGAATGGACACCGGTATGTTGGGAGCTACCCAATAATCACAGAGGAAATGATATCAAGTCCTTAGGGCACCCGGTCGTACCCTACCCCTTATTCTCCCTATTCACCCACCAATACATTCCTCGTCAGGAATAACTCACGTTCAGATGTTCCGATACCAATCAATCCCTTTCATTTTCAATTAACCTATGTTCATTCCATTTTCAATATATTTTCAACAATTTGCTCAATTCCATTTTTTAAATCCCCGTGTCCATTTTAATTACTCAAGTATCGAACCAAGCATTTCATATACGTACAAAATATACAAAAATCATGTAACCAAAGTATATTCGCAACTCACCTTGTAACGTGAACCAAAGCACAACTGCATATACGTAATCTAAAAATTAAGTCTGCCCCGGAATCGTGGCAATGGTAGTAGCTCACTGTTGTTGCCCAGCCGTGCCGCGACGCGGCGGTTAGTTCCTCTTTCTTTCCTTTATCTTTTTCTCTCTGGTCTGTTTCGGGTAACTAAGGTATGAGGAGCTTGCCTTAAAGATAATTTCCAGTACATATTCCCAGCCAAATACCCATACCACATAGATATATAGATACAAATAAGAAGAGAGAAAAACAAGTGGGGTGTTGATTATTTTTAAAAAAGATTTAAAGAGGCACATAGGGTACGACCATTTATTTCCCATCTTAATTCCCCAACTGCTTTCTTGCCTCTAGAAATAATGCCACCAAAATTGGCAAAGAAAATATCCCATGGACAGTGTTGAGTGACAAATATCTCAGAAATAATTTCAAAAATTCACTGCTAAGTGACAAATAATTTAAAGATTCACTGCGGCAGTAAAATTCGTATAAAGGAAATTAAATACTGAAACACAATTTTTATTTATGAAAAATTGGATTATCACAAATTTAAAACAAGAAAACAAACGGGGGATAGGGCTCATTTCACTCAATCGACGCTTGAATAGGCCAAACCAGCTAACTGGAACCATATCTTCCCACTCGTGAATCCGATTTGTGCCCTTCTTCTTTCTATATGTAGCTTAGAAATCGTGTTCTAGCTCTTTGATTTTACAATGATCCTGAGGCAAGGCTTGTCGCTGCCGCTCAAGTGGAGTAAATAGTCCCATTTTTCTTGCCATTACACACCACCACTGTAATGGCAAGAAAAACTAGCCAATCGGCAGAGTGCCGAATGGAGTACAGCGATGCAGGACGGTAGTTGTCACCGGCAACAAAGGACTGTGGTGAAGGACGAATTGGAGGAACGGATGTGGCGTCGGGAAGGCATAGAGTCGATAGAGGATTAGAGGGCTTTCAATTCATTTTTCAGATATAATATGGGAAGCATTCATTTGGGATTCCAATTGATTTCTAACTCATATGGGAAGCGTGAAAATTGGGATTTTTTACCTTGTATATCCCATAATAATTACTGCATAGGACCCCAAATTTTAAGTGTTGGTCCCAAAATCCCTTGGTTATACAGGCAATCCGATTTAGTTCCTAAGTCCGATTTATTTCAATTTGGAGATGAAAGCATAACTCTTAAAAAAGGATGGGATGAAAACATAAGTTAAGGTGCTTCTGAGGATTATTATTTAAGTTTTTTTTTTTTTTTAATATCTAAGGTGTCACGTCCAGCTTATACGCGAACCTCAACTAATCCTCATTGTCCGTCATTAATAGGGGACAAGTATCATTAAAGATGATGACAGTTTTTTTTTTTTTTTTGGCGCTTTTTTTTTTGTTATGGTGTTGGATATTGCTACGCTTGATTTATTTGTCCACAAGATTTGGGTATAAGGACATATTAACAGCCACTAATCGTTATTAACTTTTAAAAATTTGTATGTCTCCCTCATTCAGGCACAACACAAGTTATCTGGATTTTATCTTCCTGTTTTTCCATGTTTAGTGGATTATTGGGTCTGAAAGAACCTAAATGGGGACTTTTTGCAATACAATACACAACGGTCATAATCTGAAAACAGAATCATATTGATAACCAGAGAAGCTTGCAATTTTTACGAAATAAATATCTAGTTTGATTTAGCTTGCAACTTTAATCAACCATTTTTTTGGGTAAATATCTTAATCAACCATTAACTTTCCACAAAATAAGAACATTGATAATATTAATCAAATGGAAATGGTAGAGACGGGTTATTTTGTGACAGTGATATAAGAACAAATGGACAAGAAATCCCGTGCAAGAGACACATGCTGTGGTTTTAATATAAATTTTATTCTAAATATTACGGATTCAAGATTATTTGAGTGGTGGGTATCATACATACCAAATTGAAAATGTGTATTCTACAACATTTTCCATATTTTTATGTGAACCGAGAGAATAATACAACGGGTAGGGTTGGCGCTTAGTATCCCCATATAGATCTCCATTTAACTCATGAATTTTGTTATATTCTCCGTCCTAAAATGATAATCTCCTACGAAAAAGAATTCGGGAATCCTGTAGTGCAGGAGTGTACTAGATGGTTGTAGTGTTGTATCCAAGTAATCCATGTCGCAATCAATGGTTCAGATTTCATCTCGGCCTATGCAAATTTGAGTTGTCCACTACCGAAATCCAGACCATATGTTGGCAAAAAATGAATGGCTCGAATACTTGCAATTTTCGAATAAAAAAAATAGTATTTTCGTCCATAATTTTATGAAATTTTTCGCACTAAATTAAAGAACTAATCGAGATTTTTAATTTGGTGCGAAGAAACTCAAAAAGTCATGCATGAAAGTACTTTATTTATTTTAAAATTACTCGTCGCAGTGGACTATCATTTATCATTTTAGGACCGAGGAAGTACTTCTTATGCGAGCTGACATTAGAGATTCGAGGCAAAAGATCAGGATCAGAGGCTCTTTTGACTGTTTATACATGAAGCTTAGGGCATCTTTAGTAATACCATTGCAACACTTCTTTCCTTAACAACACATTTGGACATAACAACACATAAATGAGACACATTTTTTACACTTTTGTGTCATATAACATTACATTTTTAACTCCACGACTGGAGATGCCCTTACCTTCTGCCTGAGCTTGTAGCTTGTGAGTCAGAGCTAATCAACGGTGGAGTGAAAGTATTAGTGTTCATCCTCATTTGAGGTCTTCAATTGCATCACCACAAGTTTTCGGTTTGCACATTTTCAACATGGTGGCTTTGTGAAGGGAGACAAGATCATGTGGACCTTGTTAAGTTTGGGTCTCAAGGCCCATCTTGCACGGTCCCCAATAAAATTTTCTTTCTATATCTCTCTACTCGTTACCCCAAAAACCCTCCCTCAAAACCCAAACCGAACAAAGCCGTGATCCGCCATATCATCATATCATATGCGGAAAATGAGATTAAGAGCAATCTCCAGAGGATCCTTATATAAAACTGTATCACTGTGCTCCTGAACGAGCGTGTCAACCAAACATAACTCATCGAACTCCTCCTCATCCTCACCCAAGGTACTGACACTATAGACATCCACCTCCAACTTGAAAATTGCTCTGTCCTCAGAGCATGAAGACAAACATAAAAATAGAAGAATAGGGGAAAGAGATGGACCGTCGGATGGCAGCCAACCATCATGACCCCGGCCGATGTATGGGGAATTTGCCATCATTGTTGCGTTTCGTCATCAGAACTGCTCCCAGGATCCGCTCCTTCGGGGTAGCGCTCCCGATGGGTTACGATCACTTCCGCGCTAAATCCACTTCAACACTTAGTCTCCTCAGCCTTCTGATTCTCGTGCACGCCCCTCCAACAACTCCAATTAGCGCCAAAGCACCTCTTTTCCCTGCAAATTAAGCACAAACACCAAATCCAACCACGTGCACACATTAAATGGAAAATGAGGATTAAATACACGAAAACCGCGCTAACTCTACCCTACTTAGGCGCTTAAATACATGGATTTCACGCGCCTATCAGAGATTTTTTACTAGAGTATTGTTAGACAGTTCAACCCATTCAATTCTTTAAGGCTCAATTTGTCTGGAAAAGTAACCCAACGGGTGCTTGTGACCATGCAATCACTAGAAAAATGACTCGACGGGTGGTTGACACCGTGCAATCACTAGAAACTAGACCCTATCTCCGGTTGAGCCGTTTTCAGGGTGGGCAGGTTGTTAAACAGAAAAAATAACTCTTCCCGAGGCCCCCGCCGACGTCTCCGGACTCCCTAATGTTGCCGTCAGCCGCCACATCCCGTTCAAGAATTTTAACTCGATTCTACCTAATTAATGTGATGGAATTTGATAGTAAAAGTACTTATTCCCGCTTTCCCCTACTACATCGTGGTGGAGATGGGCCGTAAAGTGTTGCTCGTGCTTCATGTAAATGCCTTTCAATCATTTCTTCGTGCATTACCCGTACGACGTGGCTAGAAAAAGGTGGTAAGCACATGTCGGATCTTATTTCTAGTGATTACCGGGTGACAAGCTCCTCCCTCTAAATAAATAAGGAAAACAAACAAGTGCATAAAGTAACGTGTCGAGTGGCGATTACTCGGCAACAAGCACACGTCGGGTCATGTTTTCAGCGATTACCCAAACAATGCACCTGTCGGGGCATGCCATGTCTATCCCGTCGGGTCATGTTTCCAGAGATTGTCTGGTGACAAGCACAAGTCGTGTCATATCTTGCCTAGCCGGTGACAAGCACATGTCATGCCATGCCCGTCAGGCAATGAAGCACCGACACCTCTCCCGGACCCCGGACCCCGGACCCCGTACCGCAGTGTCCCGACACGGGGACACGGCGGGAAACGTGTCCCAACACGCCACGTGGCATGGGACACGGCTAGGTTACTTTTTTGGGTGGGGACACGGGGAGAGAGAGAAGCCGAGAGAGAGAAAGAGAAAATGAGAGAAAGAGAGACCTGAAGCAGAGAGAGAGAGAGCTGCTAGCAGTAGCATCGTTGGTGATGTCGGCAGTAGTAGATCTGATATTTTAGGGTTCAAGTTGAATATGTCGGCTGCTGATGAAGAAGATGGTGTATATATATGTTAAATTATAGTTTTTACTCTAATTTTTTGAGTAATTATAAATTTATCCATTAAAGTTTTAAAAAATTCAATTTTACCCCTGAAAGTTTTCGAAAATTCAATTTTACCCCTGAAAGTTAAAAAAAAAATTCAATTTGACCCCTAAAAGTTTTAAAATATATTTTTTATATATGTACATGTAAACAAATATATAATTAAATAAATAAATAAAATATACACGTGGCGTGTCTCCCGCCGTGTCCATGTCCCCATTTTTTTAGAATTGTCGTGTCCCCGTGTCCGTGTCCATGTCTGTTTCCGTGTCCGTGCATCATAGCCGTCAGGTGTTTTTTTCTAGTGATTGCACGGTGTCAAACACCCGTCGGATCATTTTTCTAGTGATTGTACGGTCACAAGCACCTGGAAAAACTACCCACGGGTGTTTACCAATGTCCAATCAGTGAAAAAACCACCCGACGGGTATCATCCGTGCGAAAGAAATTGAAGTTAAATCTTTCGTTCCTTTCCGGCAGGGAATTTTGTAGGCTAGTCCAATGAATTAAATACGTGGC
The DNA here is from genome assembly GCA_963854785.1 of Vaccinium vitis-idaea. NCBI lineage: Eukaryota > Viridiplantae > Streptophyta > Magnoliopsida > Ericales > Ericaceae > Vaccinium > Vaccinium vitis-idaea. The sequence continues at coordinate 11,731,163 of OY978219.1, forward strand.
ATCTCGTTGCACATCGTAAAAAAAGGGCATACCCAGCAGTGTAAGAAGTTTTCACAATACTGTTTTCGAGAATCGAACATGTAACATTTTAAGCCGTAATCGCCATCGCCATTCACATAGTGTTTCCGGAAAATGAAATATTGAAATACACGCAATATGAAACCAAAATTTGTCACCCCATGATTTCTGTTAAACGCTACCCGACGACGCCACATACTTCAAGAGTACTGAATAATTGCCTTCTTTTTTTATTTTTATGTATTTCCTCTTCATCTTGAGATCATATACATCTTCATGGATTATGATATCAAACAAAGAAATGCAAAAATTGCTTAAACAACAGACAAATTAAGAAATCCTACTAGTAATCCTCCTCCTCTCCTGATGGAAAATCAAACGGCAAAACTGACAAGTGGGAAGTATCCCCTATATCCCGTCGCACGAAACCATAGCGTCGAAGCACCTGATTATCAGCGAAATTTAACGCCTTCTCCATCCCTATCCAACAAGAATCTCCCGTGTACTTCGGATTGTGCTCCCCGTTACAATGCTGGCACCCCGTAAAATGCGTGACAAACGGCCGCCTCCAGCTTCCCTTACCGTACCCGGCCGTCTTGAGATACTGCTCCCTCACGGCGGCGTAGCGTCCGCTCGTCTTCTCCGCGTGCCGCCGCCTCAGCCAATCCACCCCTTTCTCCATGCTCATGTACCTCTCCGCCACGTCATCAACCGTGCCCACTATGTCCAGCCAATACCCTTGGAAATAGTACTCCCCCTCTATGTAAATCTTGTCCGTCCATTTCTTCTCCCCTTTCAGCACCAAGTAAATCAGAGCCGACTGATCGTCGGAGGCCGGGAACATCTTATCAGGAAGGGCTGATTTTTGTAGCCGACCCCACTTGTGGAAATCAGGGCTCTGCGGGCCCATGGCGGCCCAAACTTGCATGAAATCCATGGACCATTGACAGTTTCGGATGAGGAAAACCCCGGCGTTGAGGCCCACCCAACTCCTCTTCTGGTACACCAAGTGGGCCCACCCGTGTACCACGAGGTTGTGGTCCTTGTACCGTCTCAACGGGAGCTTAAATTCCATGTCGGTGAAAACGGCGTCCGAGTCAACCCACCAGATCCACTCGGCTTCCGGGTGGGCCACCATGGCCGCCCGAATTAAAGGTAGCTTGGCCCAATAAGACCGCATTTTCGGGTGAAGAAACGTGTTGCCGTAGAAGATATCGTAGCCGTTGATTCGACAGTAGTCGACTTTATTCTTGAACAGTCTCAGTAACAGATGGTCCCCGGTAGGGTTTGAGCAAGGGGAGGGCTGTGAGCCGGTGAGGAGGAGTATCCGGTCGCCGGATCCGCCGTCAGCGGCGGCGTAACTGGGGTGGTCCTTAAGCCACTCTCGCCGCTTCTCGTCCCAGTTTTTCATTGGCTTCTCGATCGAGTAACTGAGACTTGGGTCGTCGTAAAACGTTGTGTTGGGCGGGTCGTGGAGGAGGGGCGATGAACCGGCTGAGCAGGCGGCGGTGGTGACCCCGTCGGAAGCCAATATGGGATTTGTTGGGTTTTTCGAGAAGTCGGGCCACGGGTTGGAGAAATACCAAAGAGTGATAAGGAGTAGAGCCGCCGTGGCTCCGCCGATAAGGAGTGGTCCGTCTTTGAGGGAGCGAGTGGGTTTGCTTTGAGCTGTGGTTTTGGCCATGGCTACTGTGTGTGGAAGAGATAAGAAGTGTCAGACTCAGGGTGTATGAAAGAGGTTGCTCATGGTAGTACTAATTTATTCGGCCTTGCAATAAAGCCAGGGTACAGAGAGCCACGTCACTTTATGGGTCACGTTTCTGGATTTCTATAAACAATTCGAACCGTTTATTAATATCAAAATAATTTTTCAAATGCTTCGATATAAAGTTAACCCAATTAAATAGTATACAGGACTAGTTAATCCAATATTATCGCAAGTGGTGGCTCATGCGATAGAGTTTTTGGATGTCTCTTTTTGAATTGCGAGATCGAAAAAATTGTACTGTACTAGTTGCGAGATCGAAAAAAAAAATTCAATATTCTCATATTTCATCGGTCCCTAAAATTGGTGATATGGGGAGTCTAAACGGAATGGTTTGAGGAAATATTGTACTGTACTAGTTGTAATTTGTTTCAATCGAAGGAGGGGTAGAATCACGATACCTTGAGAATTCCAACTCCATTTTTCTAATTGGAAGGGTGACATATACGATAGTCAAAAATAAAGAAAAAGAAAAAGAAAAAGCAGAAAATTCTAATCTGCTGTTTAGCGGGGGGAAACGAGAGAAAAGTGGAGATCAATTTGAAGAACAAAACTGTAGTTATTTTCTTTTATTAAAAATGTGACTTTGAAAAATGTCACTATTTACTTTAACTCCAACTCAATTCTTCAACACAACGTATGCAAAAGTCACTGTCGCAAGATCAAAATATTGGATCCGATAAGGTAAAAGGAGAGGAATCAGATATCAATGCTATAAAGAGTACGATCACTGACTTGGGGGATGGAGGTCTTTATATTGCGCGTTCATCCAACTACATGTTAAGATATCTCAAGTCTGTGCGACCCAAGACATCTAGGACTAGCAGTGCTAAGAAGAGAGTACGTCATTTGGGTACTTCAGAGATTTGCAGGGCTCTTAGACATTTTTCAAGGCCGAAAAACATTGATGGTGGTCAATCTGTCAAGCCTTTCAAAGAAATTGCAAGGCATAAGCGCAAACGAACACACTCCATTGAGGATAGCTATTTTGATCCTCATGTCTTTCGTGCTCCGCAACGTCGCGCGCTACCTTAGTATCCTTTATCTACTTTTTCCGCTCTAATATTTTTTTGCAGGTGCTAGTGTTTTGCTTATGTGTGTTTGTCTTGTTGCCTTTGTACTAGTTTATTGGGAGTAGGGGTTGCTTCTTTTTGTTTATTTTAGTCTTTGTTCTGTTCACCTCCCAATTAGGTTTATATGTGCCTTGTACTCCTGCCAGGCTATCACTGTGTTCTGCTTTTGTAGGCCTGAAGCTGAGGCGTGACAGGTTAGCTTCATTTGGTCTCCGCCTGTCGCATGCGCCATTTCCTTGTTTAGGCACATCACAGTTGGATTAATGAAATTTCTATCTTTTGGCAACAACAAAAAAAACTCAATTCTTCATTTTTTTTCCCTCTATTTTGCTCCAAAGTTTTCCTCCAACTTCTCCTCCCAATATTCCCACCAAAATACCCTTCCAAAACCCACGGACCAAAAAATTCCCTGTAAAGCTTCATGTTGATTTTTGTCCAAAAACCCAACACCTCACTTTTAGATTTGTTTTCAATTACAAAAATGAGAAATCACACAACACTACAATTTTTTTGTTTTTGAATATAATGGATATTGGTCTCATTTTAAATGTATTTTAATATTTTTTTATTGGTACGATTTTTATAAAAATTTTGATCAAGAGTTTAAAAGATAAACACATTTTAGATAAAAATGAATGGTGCAAAACTCATTTGAAGGATGTTCTTCATTTTTGAAGTGGTTCTTCGTATATGCAAATCCAAAATTGATTTTCCAAAATGAAGCTTGGTTGGAGCTCCTTCATTCTTCAAAATGAAGACATGAAAGTATGGTTGGAGATGCTCTCTTCAAATCTCCATTTTGGAGAGTCTATGCCCTCCAACCCAACTCCATTTGGGGTGTTAAAAATGGAGACTCATCTCCCACCTTCCATATTTGGAGAATCTCCCACCAAACATTTCTCCCTTTTTTTAAAATTACCATTTTATCCTTTCAATCTATTAACAAATTGTAATACCAACCATATCCTATTTATTTTTTTCTTCAGATTATAATTTTCTTCATTGAAAAGATATTAATAGTATCTTCAAAATGAGCCAAATATTAAATAGGTGTAAATACACTTTGAAATGACGTTAAATGTAAATTCAAATCATTTCAACTCTCATAAATTTTTTCCATTTTTATTTTCATTTACATTAAAATCATTTCAAGTCTTATAAAAAAAAAATTCATTTTTTTTTTCATTTACTACTACTTGAAAGTTGATGGAAATGAATGTATCTTTTACAGTGGCAAAGAGTAAATGGAACATTCAAGAATTAATTTAAACATAAAAGGAATACTTTGATCTTTTTTTTCATAAGTAAAATAGAAAACTTTGATTGAATCTTGAAATAGGAATACAAGTAAAAGATACCCCAAACTTGAAACAGGAATAGTTGAACAACTACATCATCCAAACGGAGTATTTCTTTCCCACAAATGCTCAACCGGTGCCAAGAAGACAAGTAGTAGCAAATCTATGGGGTCACTCCGGGCCCAACATATTTAATCAATAAATACTATGATTTTCAGCATGGTTAATGTTTTTGGACAGGCTCTAGAAAATGAACTACCCTAATCACCAACGTGGATTCTTGAAGAACCCGCAAAGGGCTGTACAGAACCGTTTTAACAAAGGGAGGATCCGATTCTAGTAGAAATATTCATCTATCATTATAGTAATTACCAATTTAGTGCCAAAAGCATTTCCCCCTTCATATATACTTCCTCAAAAGCACCGCCTTCCCCTTTACTCTTTTGAAATAGTACTACTAGGGATGTTAGTGTTTCAAAAGTATAAAAGGCATTGAAAGGGTGTTTCAGTAATTTTTTCTGGTTCGATAGACAGGGTGTCCGGGCCAGCTTACACGCACGTCAATTGATTTTCTCCCCGATCAGATTAAAAGCTTTCATTTGTGCCGGGAATAGGAAATTCACAAGAAATTACTTTCTTGCAATCTAAACCCTAAGAATCGAACTTTGGCCAATTGTGTGGAGAACAAATTCACCAACCAACCGGACTAACTTTTGGAGCCGGGTGTCACCGTCAAGGCAGGCTTTGATGTTTGGGTTGCCCCAAGTCCAACTCTAAGTTTGGTTGCCCACTTACTATTAAGTCATAAAGAAATAAAAAGGCATACAACTATACAAGTCAAAAAGAAAAATCAAGGTTTACATTATGCTTTTAGTTTAAATTAGTACATAAAAAAAATTTAAATCAAAATGAAATCCCGGTTATAATTCTTTGTGATTAGCACAATCTGATTAAAAAAAAAAAGCATCTCGTTGCATTTCTTGAAGCAAATTCTTCTTGAATTTTAATGTATCCGAGAATGGTACGCTTCCCTTTATCTCAATAATTAGTTCTCCCCAAGTATGTCGGGACGGAGACAGGTTCCACATTCTTGGTCCAAAAAATTAAGGTCGGTACCTGAGATTCCGGGGACCCAATAAAAATACAGAAAATTGGTCTAAAGGCCAAGTTTAGGGCTTTAAATAGTGTTTAGTCCAACCTAACTTATTTTAATGCTTCCAATACATGGATAGGAAATATTTGATGGCTCAAGGACAAAACTAGACAAAAATACCCTTAATGAATTAGAGTAAGAAAGCCGTACGTGAAGGAGTAGTAAAGTCGTGGTCTGACCAATGAAAGCGACGTGATGAAAGCGTTGACCAATGCTCTGACCATAGCAACGCAACTATGCTCTGACCCATGGAACCATGAAAGCGACGTGACAATACTTTCTTCATCAGTTCATGCCCGACTCTCTCTCTCTCTCTCTCTCTCTCTCTCTCTCTCTCTCTCTCTCTCTCATGTGAGTGGGACAAAATTAATTGCCTTTTCGATTGGATTCAATTTTAGGGTTTAATTTTAAGGGGTTTATGCTCTTTGCGGTAGGGTATAGTGGGTTTAAGTATTTTGGGTTTAGGCACTTAGGGTGCACTTTCCAATTATAGGGTTTTAGCTGTTTAGGCACTTTCATAGGGTACCCTAGTATTTTAGACACTTTCATAGAGCACCCTAGTATTTTAGGCACTTTCATAGGGTACCCTAGGGTTTAGGTTTAGGGTGCACTTTTCAATTATAGGGTTTTAGTAGTTTAGACACTTTCACAGGGTACCCTAGGATTTTAGGCACTTTCATAGGGTACCCTAGGGTTTTAGGCACTTTCATACGGTGTCCTGGGATTTAGGTTTAGGCACTTTCATTAGGTTTGGGGGTTTAGGCACTTTCATTGGCTAGTGGGGGCATTTTTGGAATGTGTAGGTGATTTGTCATTTTGGCATTAAAAAAAAAAAGTTGATGTCCTTATTGAAGTAAAGACCCCTTTACTATGTCCTTCCCAAAAACGGACCCATAAAAATACCGCTGTCTGTCTCTCAAAAATCTGGCTAAGTATAAAAAAATGACTTTTTGAAAAATATCGATTTATGAAATGAAAAGTCTTTGCAATTGATCCTTAAATTTTGCCAAAAGCAATCGCATGCACCATCGCAGGGTCTCTATTTGAAGTGCAAGGTTGTGTTTAAAACCATCATTTTTGGAGATAAATCTACAGTTTTGTGTTTTGTACTAAAACTGAAAATCTAGATTTTGATATGATTGAAAGTTTGATTTTCTGGCATTGTCAATGGATTTCAAAAGGGATTTACATTTTTTTTTGTTTCTAGGAGTATTAATTAGTTTAAAGTAATGAAAGTTTATTTTTGGAAAACAAGGTCAGGGATAAGCAGCTGTAATTGAAAGTAGTTTTATTGTCGGGTTCGGGAAAAATAAATTTGTTGCCCCAACTCGGGAACTTGCTTGGCTTACTCCTGGACCACATGATGGATCTCTGTCTCACTATAAGTCAAATTGATGAGTTGCCTTCGGACCTGGGATTACTGTTGTGCAGCTTATGCACAGCAGTTGTTGCGCACAATCCTGACCGTTCAAAAGTGTTTTCAACGGTTAGGATGAAAACAAACTATTCACGCGAATAATTCTCCTATTTTGTTTGAAATCTGGGTCGTCCATCCAAGTAACGAACGGCCTGAATCGTGCACAATAGCAACCCTGGTCCATCGACTGCACAAGTATTGATGGGAGATGCTACGACACACCTTTTATTTGTGGCTTATAATGTGCCACATGTAAATTTTGGTGGCTTGTGATATGAATTATTGGGGCTCAATATATGATTTTTAACAAAATAATAATAATAATTTATGCATAGTTAAACATGTGAATTTGTGTAACTTGTGTTACGAGAATTTGAAGTGTCCACTCTCCAATATATAATTCTATAGGAACTAGCTAAGTTCAACATTTTATAAACCAATGAGTTTAGAAGTTCAAGAAGTCAATGGATAAGTGAAGAATCGGGGCAACAATATAAAATTTTGTGATTCAATATATGAATTCTTGGGATGATGGATATGAAATTTTAAGGTCAAAGAGAAAAAAAAAAATTGTGATCAAAGATGTAAGTTTTATGGTATTTTCAAATGAGATTTTGTGACGAAATACGAATTTTGCGACTCCCAATACGATCGTCGGAATGTGCTCAGCTATGATTTGGTGATTTCATATGCAAAATAGATTAGACGTATGAAAATGATCAATCTATAAATGAAATCGCCACCCTTTAATCACGGAAAAATAATTCATTAATAATTTAAAATAATTTTACATCATCTACGAATTAATTAAAGAGTCATGTCAATACTACAATTGCCAAGTTTTTTCCCTAAACTGATGACAACCCTTTATTGTTTAATTAACCATAGACGCCAATCACGACTACAAATACGCTAAATCAAAAAGAGAAAAGAAAAAAAAAATCCACTGCTCCATATAATCAAAATATCATTCAACCCAGGCCTGCCTTGTGGTGGGTGGGTCGCCCGAGTTGATTCAGTTTTTTGAATTTGGGCTAAAAGGAATTATGTTTACAAGCGGGCCATAAAATGTTAATTTGTATGTGGGCCATGTTATTCAATTTTGTTCTTGTCCACTCTGTAAATTAAGAGTAGGGCCCAAGTCCAAGTTATTGGTTAATGTTATTATACTATAAGCTATGTAAGAACTCTCTTGAATGGCATGAGAAAAAATCAGTATGCTTCCCCGATCCAAATTTGCAACATTTGAATACTTGTTCTATTTTGATAATGCTTCAATGGCTTGTTCACTTGCCTTAATGAATCAGTTTTTAAGCAGAAAAAAGGTTGTAATGTAAAAAGCTATGAACTCCTATTTTTTGTTTTTAGGGTCCATTTTTTGGGAGGACATAGTAAAGAGGTCTTTACTTCAATAAGGGCATCAATTTTTTCTTTAATGCCAAAATGACAAATCACTTATACATTCCAAAATGCCCCCACTAGCCAATGAAAGTGCCTAAACCCCAAAACCTAATGAAAGTGCTTAAACCTAAACCCCAGCGTACCCTATAAAAATGTCTAAACTACTAAAACCCTATAATTGAAAAGTGCACTCTAAACCTAAATCCTAGGGTACCCTATGAAAGTGCCTAAAATAATAGGGTACCATATGAAATTGCCTAAAATACTAGGGTACCCTATGAAAGTGCCTAAACAGCTAAAACTCTATAATTGAAAAGTGCACCCTAAGTGCCTAAACCCAAAATGACTAAACTCGCTATACCCTACCCCAAAGAGCCTAAACCCCCTAAAATTGAACCCCAAAAATTAAACTCACCCCCAAAATTGAAGAGAGAAATTAATTTTGTCCCACCCACCTAAAACCCAGGCATGAGGGAGAGAGAGAGAGAGAGAGAGAGAGGGACGGCATGGGGCAATTAATGTGACGGGTCACATCACAATCGTCAGTGATGTAAGCGTGAGTGGGGCAATTGCTTTTGTCCGCAGGAAATTCCTCAGCATGGTGAGCGTGAGTGGTGTGGTTCATTAAGGGTATTTTTGTCTAGTGTTGTCCTTGAAACATGAAAAAATTCCTATTAATGTATTGGATGCCTTAAAATAAGTTAAGTTGGGCTAAACACCATTTAAAGCCCCAAATTTGTCCTTTAGACCAATTTTCTGTTTTTATTTTTTAAGTGGCAAGAAATTGAGCCAAATGAGTAGCAAGTTAACCCCATCTAGGCATTTCTGGGCTTGGGCTAGTGTTAGATTGTTAGAAAGTAGCCATGGTCCAATTCTTGCCTCAACAGACCATGATCCCATGTTTGGAAGGAAGGTCCCTCCTCTTTCAATTGTATGTACTGGACGTGTATAAATGGGACGAAGGTAGAGTTTACTCTATGATCCCATGTTTGGCCCGCAGTGGGGTAGTTGGAGTAAAATCTGTTCCAAGTTGTGTATGGATAGTTTACGGCGAGTAAAACTTGCTTCTTTTCGGGGGCGGCTCAAACACTGGGCCATTAAAAAAATCCGATTTTGAGAAGCGTCACTTTTATAATGTCTATGTGTACTACAAGTTTTGAGTTTTAAAAAACTATTTCAATTATATGAAAACAAAAACCGTTAATACTTAGGTAAAAGGCCTCCTAAAAAAAATTTTTTTTTTATTAGATTGTTCCATAAGATTAATTTCTCTAATATTTGGCAGTTTACGTAAAATGCAAGAATGCTAGAGGCTAAGCATTATGTGAATAATAACTTTAAAATTTCCAAATAAAAAACAACATATAATAGATTAAAATGTTCAATATCAATATCTCGACTCTTAATAACTTCACAATTTACAAATAAAAAACAAAATATAATAGATTAAAATGTTCAATATCAATATCTCAACTCTTAAACACCTCAAAGTAATTTTTGCCCTAGGTTGGCCTCCAAAGAGGTTGGGCCGTGCTGCTTTTACAAGTGTTAACGTCCTGTTTGTTAGAGAGAAATGGGAAGGGGATATAGAAAGAGGCCGGATATAGAAATCTAAGTGTCGCGTATCTTGCCTTGGATATGAATATCCCATTGGGGAGGGATAAAATTTGGACACACCCCATCCAAATTATATCCAGCCCTTTTTACCTATTAATCCTTGGCCCCACCCCTTCCTTTTTACCCACTTAGGCACTTACAATTTTTATTTGTTTATTGGGGACAAAAAAAAAAGAACATTTTACACAATTTTATATTATCCAACCCCTCATATCCCCAATTTACAAATCTTTTTTGCCGTTCAATCCCCAATCTACAACAACAAAACAAACGAAGTAATATTTTCTCCCTTTCTAAAATAATGCCCCTCCAACCATATCTACCTCTTTATCTCCCTCTTATTACATATCCCTCTCCCCTTCAAAACATATCCCTTCTCCCCTACCAAAGGGACTGTAAAAACGATAGCAATGGGTTTGGTCCAGTTGTCCGTGAGGACTTTTGACTCCATTTTTTATCCTTCTTCAAATGAGAGGATAGAGTAGACTCGATTAAATGGTACTCCTATTACATATACATTTTTTCAGCTTATGTACGTGGTTGTACATGCACCATTTTTTTTTTTCTGACTTCTTTTTTGTTTTCATAACGCCATTGGTCGTGAGCACGTCCCACCAAGCACACTTATTATTGTTGGCCCATTTCAATGAAAAAACTTGTAAGGTCTTGTTCTTGAATGAATTTTATCTCATAAAATTTAGTTTTGATAAAATCTAACATTCTCAACGGATTTTAGCAAAATTAGATTTTATGAACAGTAGACTTTATCTCACAAAATCATTTATAAAACACCTTTATCAACCCTACATTTAATCCATTGGGAAAACAATATCATTTTATCACACCTCTAAACAAAACTACATTTTATCAAAATTAGATTTTATCTCATGAAATCCATTCAAGAACAAGGCCTAAATTAGTTGTTTCAAGCTAAGATAAACTTTAAATATAGTACAGTACACACCACATCAAATGGAGACTCGGATTCCAGGACTTGCTAAAACTGAACTAACCCGAAGACGGTCCAGGGTGGCCTCCGCCATTCACAAAGCATCAGAATCTTCTCCAACACCGTTGTCAAGTTCGTCCCCTTCCACTCCGTCAAGTCAAGACGGGGAGAATTCAGCAACGACGGCGTTCGAAAGGCGGCCTCCACCACAGTTAAAACGAAAGAGATCCTGCGGTGGAGATTGTTTTGTGATTTGGTCGAGCAGCCACCGCCGCCGTTGGATTTCTTCTTCTCTTCTTGTTCTTCTTTTTCTTCTTCTTCTTCGCTGTTATGGCCCTCAACGGCCGACGCGGCGGGTTCCACCAGTATTAGCAATAATACTTCCGGTACCAGCTAGTGCGATAAAGGGAAAAAAATTCCATTTCCGATTTACCAAAAAATAAATAAATAAATAAATAAAGGGAAAAAAGATTGGGTAATTGCATACAAGCTCATTGGGGGTTAATCGTTCCTTCATCTTGTAATTTTTTGCTCCAAAATTCATAGAGATTTCATGCACGAAATCATCGGAGGATCCGAGGAGGGGGTAGAGGTTTTTCCCGGACTTATTTTTGGACATTTCAGAGGTGGTAACGGCAAAGGGGAATAATAGTTAACAGAATTAAAGGGCTGGGTTAAGAGGACACGTGTCGGCCAATGGAGGGTGGGGCAGCAATTCAGGGGCAGAAGATCCGCGTCCCACGTACACACACTACAAGAAATCTGAGGTACCCCAGCGTTTTTCCTACCAGTGCCTCCAAAAAACGCTGGAGTTGAAGGTATATAGCAGCGCCTTGGAAAACCGTTTCTAGAAACGGGTCATTACCAACGGGTATTATGAACCGCTGGCAGATTCTTTAATTTCCCAGCGGCCCACTTTAAGGCACTGGCATAGATATCAATTTCCCAGTGGCCAGACCTCAATTTCCCAGCGGTCCAATAAGGCGTTGGCACAGCCCAATAAATTAAACCCCGGAAATAATTGGCGGTTCCGATTACCCAAAAAATTTAATTTTATTTCAAAAATGATGAAAAATAAAAAAATGAATTTTTGAATAATAAAAATAAAAATTTTGATTTTTGAATTGATAGGTGAAAATTGAATATTTGTAATGAGGGAAAATAAAAATAAATTTATGAATAAAAAAATGAGGGAAAATAAAAATAAATTTATGAATAAATTTTAATTTATAAATAATAAATCAAAAAACATTTTTATTAAATAAATTGAGTTTCCAAATTCCATAATAAGGAAAAAAAAAATGGGAAATTTAAAATGAATTTATGAATAACAAAAATGAAAAAAATTAGGGGGGAAAGTTTAAATTTTTATAACAAAAAATATTAATTTTGAAATTTTAACTTAATAAGTCAAAAATACATTTTTATAAAATAAATTTTATTTTATTTTAAAAAAAGAGGGAAAATAAAAAATGATTTTTTGAATAATAAAAATGAAAATTTTGATTTTTGAATTGAAAGGTCAACGTTGAATTTTTGTAAATATATAATATGTATAAAATGTTGATTATATTATGCGCTAGCCACACGATCGCAATACAATTATGATGATCTACACCATTCACTTTGTTTATCTTGCTATTTTAATCACTCTTGCCAGATTTGAAGTTCATCGGGTATTGAAAACCCTTTCATCGGGGGCGTTGATTGATTATCAACCAACAATTTGTCTCCTTCGATCAAGTACGTAACAATAGTTAAATCACTTCATTTTTTGCATGGAGGATATAATCACTCCCACTTATAATCTAGACGGTTCCGATTAAAAAAAAACTGCTCTGATGGCCGTCGAGCCATGCAATATAGGACGTTATTGCTCTTATATGAACTGAATGTGATCCGATCAAGTGGTTACCGACATTTGATCACCACCGTTTTCAGGAAAAGCGATTGAATTGATAAGATATGAAATCGTAACGGTTTAGATCGAACATTCGAGAAATCGAGTCTGCACCTGCCTTTTAATCCTATACATCGAACTTACTTGGTTATGAACCAAGCTATTATGCTATAGGATAATGTACGTTAACCACACGATCGCAACACAATTATGACGATCTAACCGTTCACTTTGTTTGTATTGATGTTTTAATCACTTTCGCCAAATTTGAAGTCTATCGGGTGTTGAAAGCCCTTTCATCGGAGGATATAATCACTCCCAATTCGAAGAAAAACACTCTGACAACCCTCGAGTAATACAATTTTACGGCAATTTTACAGTTTGGTGCATAGGCATATAGTGTGACATATGCCTTGCCTATGCACGTAATACCGGTAGTTCTAACATTACTACCGTAAAAGAATGGAGGCTGCTATGTTTACAGGGATAAACATACAAAAAACGTACAGATTAGTTTGGGGACCCACTTTTGGTCCCACACGAACGATCTGAGCCGTTCATTCATCTTAGAATAAATTTTCGACTTGCCTCGCGAGAAATTACCTCAATCGGACGTGCGTAAGTACTGAATCTAAAGCCCACCCCGTTTCATTCAAAAAGAAATTGAATGAAACAGGGTGGGCTTTAGATCGAGCACTTCCGGACGTCCGATTGAGATGATTTCTCGCGGGGCCCCTCGAAAATTTATTCTAAGATGAATGAACATCTCGGATCATTCGTGTGGGACCCAAAAGTGGGTCCCCGAACTGACCTGTACATTTTCTGTTTGTTTATCTTCTGTCCCTTAGGATTTCTGTAAAAGAATTGTTGTAAAAAATTTGGTGTCCTAATTTTGCCGCTAAGGTCTATAATTGTTTCCCTCCTAAGATTTCCCAGGTCCAATTTGGCGCACAAAATGAATTTGCCAAATCCAATTTGGCGCTGAAACAAGTTTCCCCAAATCAAATCCCCAGCTACCCGATTTCCATAGTCGACGTCTCTCTCTCTCTCTCTTGATCGCTTGCTGCCATTTTTGGGTGAAAGTTAACTCCATAGCTCAGGTATATGTCGACCCCCTCTCTCTCTCTCTCTCTCTGGGGACATCATCACTCCATAGCTGCTTATTGGTGTGCTTTATTCTCCCACTTTCTTATTTTTTGTGGGTTTTTGTTTGTGCATTTTGGGTTGTCTTCTGTGTAAGATATCCTAGCTTTACGTTAAGGTTACATGGGTACCATCTGTTTGATAAATTTCCCGACCAAGTCGACGATTTTTAATCTAAGTCCTTGTCGAAATTGAGTACATGGATACCATCTGTTTGATAAATTTCCCGACCGAGTCGACGATTTTACATGGGTACCATCTGTTTGATAAATGGTGAAGCCCACCCCTATGTTAACCAAACTCATGAGAAGAACTATGTAGCCGGTGATATGGTGGAACTGATTCCGATGTGTCTTTGCTTATGGTCCTTTGCAGGTCGCAGAAATAGAGCAGAAATCTACACACAAATCAAATAATTTTGTTAGTATTCCATATGCCAATTAGAGGGTAGAAAATTTGATAGCAGTCTGCATTAAGAAGACAAGAATGGCACATGTTACAATACCTGAAGTAGTCCGAGCGCAAAAAGTGTGATCCCAATGCCCATGTGGCAGGGGTGATGACAAAAACTGATTTCCTTTTCTTTTCTTTTTTTTTCAGAACACATTTACGTATCAGTGTGTAGGCATCCTAGAGCATGATTCCACAATGACAAAAACTGAGATAACAATTACTACGTGAATGCCTAAATTTAGAGGGGCTTAATAACTTACTATCTTCGGTTGTAGTGTTTTTGGGAACCTCAATAGTAGCAAATATATCCATCTCGTAGTTGTCCAAAAACAAGGCTGATAGATCTGTGACAGGGAAACTAAGATTGCCCTCTCCTAGCCGGGTCCCGAAGCTACCAACCGGTGACGTAAAAACCCTCATGGTTCCATCTGTAACGAAGTAGTCCCCTGACTTTCATTTGATGCTTATAGTTTTTCTTGGTTATTGTTTGTTTGATTTTCAATTTATCAGCTGGCTTATGATCTTCTATGCATTACTTACCTTTATTCTTTATTTTTCTACTGATTGTTTGCAGAGGAATGGCAAAGAAAAGATTTCGTACTTGTGAGATAGACCAATCGCGTGGTGCTTCGCCACCCACACAGCCACATGCATCTTCGCAGCCAACCCATTTGGCCGGAACTTCACAGCTTCCCAAGTCACAAAGCTCTTAACAACGAATTCGGTCTCCTGGCTCTTCGCAACCTCACGAGGTAGAGGAATTGAATGTGCAACCCCATGCAGATAAGGAGTTGTTTGCTGCTAGATTTCATGGTACTTTTCACACCGTTTAATTCACTACTAGTTTAATGATAGGGTAAAGTGATTGAGTAATTGTGAATGAATTTTTTCCCATGTTTTTTATGTTGTTCTACTGCATTTATCATTAGGTAAAAGTAGCCATTATGTTTACGTTCCAACTGTCATAGTACACAAAATAGTTGGATAACATGACATTCTTACTGATTATTCGTTCTCTTTTTTATTCGTTCTCTTTTTTTTTTCCTACATTATTTTAGTGAATTCTCCACCAATGGATAAGACTTGGATGTCAAAAAGTAGATCATCAAGAGACTATTTGCAAGGGGTTATTGACTTTTTGGGTTTTGCTTCTCTGAATGCATCTACGGACGGGAGAATTTTATGTCCATGTGTGAAATGTGTGAATTCATACATGTTCAGCCTCGAAGTTGTGCATGATCACTTAGTATCATTTGGCATTAGTCAAGGTTATAATTGTTGGTATTATCATGGAGAAACTACCTCGGCAGCAACTTCTACCAACACTTATGAGACTTCTGTTGAACAAATAGGACTTGAGTGTGGTGATATAGAAGCAATGCTGCATGATGTGTTTGAAACGCATACTCAATCTACAGATGAAACTAGAAATGAAAGAAATGAACCAGAACTATTTAGCCAAGATCCAAGTGAGCAACCTGCGCAAGAACCTAATAAAAATGCACAAAGATTTTATGAGTTGCTTAAAGATGTAAAACAACCTCTTTATGAAGGTTGCAAGGATTTTAGCAAGTTGTCAGCCATCGTGCATTGGTATCACTTAAAGTGTCTTAGGGGGTTGAGCAACGAGACATTTACAATGATTCTCCGATTATTGAAAGCTATGCTTCCTCCAGATGCTAAATTACCAAAGGACTGCTACGAAGCCAAGAAGATTATCAAGGATTTGGGTCTCAATTACGAGAAGATTCATGCTTGTCCTAATGATTGTATGCTATTTTGGAAAGAACATGCAAAAGATGATTTTTGTGAATGTGGTGCTTCAAGGTGGGTTACAAATGATGTTGATTCGGAGCCTAATTCAGGTACTTCATCCAAAAAGGTAAAGAGAAAGGCTGCAAAGGTTCTACGATGGTTGCCTGTGAAACCAAGATTGCAAAGGCTCTATATGACATTAGAAACAGTTGAAGCTATGCAATGGCACAGTAAGGGTCGGACAAAGGATCCTAAAATGAGACATCCTGTTGATGCTCCAGTATGGAAATCTTTTGACTCTCAGTATGAAGATTTTGCCGCTGAACCCCGCAATGTAAGATTGGGACTAGCATCTGATGGATTCAACCCTTATGGAAATATGAGTACTAGTTATAGTATTTGGCCTGTGATTTTGATACCGTATAATCTGCCTCCATGGATGTGCATGAAACCAAATAATTTCATCTTATCATTGGTTATTCCTGGGCCAAGCGCACCAACAAAGGATATAGATGTCTATTTGCAACCTCTAGTTGACGAATTAAAGGAGCTATGGGAAGTTGGAGTAGAAACTTATGATGTCTCCTCTAAAGAGAACTTTCAAATGCGCGCATCATTATTGTGGACAGCACATGATTTCCCCGCTTACGGTGATGTGTCTGGCTGGAATACTAAGGGTGCTCTCGCTTGTCCTTTTTGCAATTATGACACTGATTCTAGCTGGTTAAAACATGGAGGGAAATACTGTTTTATGGGTCACAGACGCTTTCTTGATAAAGACCACAGATTTCGTAAAGATAGAATATCATTCGACGGGAGTCAAGAAACCGGAGTAGCTCCTTGCATGTTATCCGGAAAAGAGGTCATGATGTACACAGAACATCTTGAATTCAAGTTCGGGAAGACAAAGGATAATGTGGAAAAACCGAGAAACAAGCAAGCCGATGGCAATGAGATACAACCATGGAAGAAGAGAAGTATATTTTTTGGCCTGCCATACTGGGAACATCTTATATTGCGTCACAATTTGGATTTGATGCACATAGAGAATAATGTGATTGGTAATGTGATTGGTACAGTGTTGAATATGGATGGCAAGACAAAGGATAACCTAAAGGCACGTCTTGACTTATTAGAGAGGGGTATAGGATATGAACTCCACCCACAGATGTTAGGTTCCAACAAGACATATTTGCCACCAGCTTGCTTTTCAATGGTTCCCAAAGAGAAAGATGATTTCTTGAAAGTTTTGAAGGGGGTAAAAGTTCCTGATGGTTATGCTTCTAATCTTTCATGTTGTATTCAGCTTAAACAACGGAAGATCATCGGTATGAAGAGTCATGATGCTCATATACTAATGCAGCAACTTCTTCTAATAGCATTGCGAGGGTCTTTGCCACAAAAAGTCGTTTCACCACTAATTGAATTATCTTGCTACTTTAGAGCGCTATGTTCCAAAGTTTTGGAAGTGGAGGAGCTAGAGCGACTCGAGTCTCAAATTGCAGTGACTTTATGCAATTTGGAAAGAATTTTCCCTCCCTCATTCTTTACGGTTATGGTGCATCTAGTCGTCCATTTGGCTACCGAGGCCAAACATGCTGGGCCTGTCCAATACCGCTGGATGTACCCTATTGAGAGGTTTGGCATGCTATATTCAGATACATTTATATCCTTTTCATCATGTTCAATCAAGTAATTATGTAAATATGCTCATCCGTAGGTACCTCCACCGACTTAAGTCGTATGTGCGTAATAAAGCAAGTCCGGAAGGCTCCATTGTAGAAGGATACATAGCCGAAGAGTGCTTAACATTCTGTTCAAGACATTTGGGATCTGTCGTGACAATATTCAATCGGCCGGCAAGAAATGTTGAAGGCTCTACTGGGGCAATAACGAATATTGAACTTGATCAAAAGTCATGGACGCAAGCTCATCGATATGTCTTATTCAATAGTGATGAAATCATGCCATTCCGTGTGTAAGGACTATTTATGAATTTTATATGGATAAGTACAATGTGCTAAATTGAAAATGTGTTAACACATGTTCGCTTTTTATGTATAGACAACACAAAGAGCTTATAAAGAGGCAAAGTCGTCCTCGTCGTCTCACAGATGAAGTTATCAATAGGATTCATGCAGAAAAGTTTAGTGATTGGTTTCGCTCACATGTGAGTAATTTAACCTCAATGTAGGATTTACTAGAAATTTGACTTTAGAGTTGGCCTTGTTTTTAATTATCCCAACAAATGGCAGGTTGGTGTTATGGACGACACAAGAAAACAACAACTTGGTGATAAAATTAAATGGCTAGCTCAAGGTCCTAACACTGAAGCTAGACAATTCAAAAGATACGTCATTAATGGTTTCAAGTTTCAGACAAAATATAGTGAGAAGACCAAGAAAACTCAAAATAGTGGAGTTTGTGTGGCTACTGAAGGGGGAGCAATGTACTACGGCATCTTAACAGACATAGTTGAGTTGAATTACTTTGACAAGTTGCAATATGTCCTATCCTATTCAAATGTGATTGGGCCAACGTCAATTCCAAAAGGGGTTATAAGACTGATAAATACGGCTTTGTCCTTTTGAATTTTTCACATTTGATTCATACAGGAGATCACTTGAAGGATGAACCGTTTGTTCTGGCTTCCCAAGCTTCCCAAATTTATTATGTGAAAGATGCGACAGAGAAAGAATGGGTCGTTGCAGTCAAAACAAAAGCGAGGGACGTGTATGATGTTGGTAACGGTGAAAGTGAAGAGGGTAGTGCTGACACCTATTATGATAACGAGCCTTATAATCTAGTAGCTGAAGACATTCCTGCTAACATGAATGAGAACCTTGATTGGTCGAGGAATGATGCAAATGGAATAACCCTTGATATACCTCTTGAGTTTGTTACAGGACATTTCACAAGTTTCTGTTGGGTTGAAATTTCACTAGTTTCTGTTGAGAGTGAAGTCCCTAGAAAATATGAGATGAGCAAACTAAGTACGAGTCGACAAAGCGTGCATGATCCGGGGGAGGAGGGGAATGAGAGATCTGACTCTAGAAGAGGGAGATGAGCAAGTGGTACACTTTATAGAGAGGAGAGAATAGATAGGGAGAGGAGGGGAAGGGAAAATTTGTATAGCTCACTGTTTGATTGCTGTACAAATTTCTAACAGAATGGAATTTTCTTTTGGTTAAATGTAATTTGTCTCGTTTACTATAAAAATAGAATAGGAAACGGGTGGATCAATTTATTTTGTTTTGATAACTTAATTGTCTGGATCAATTTACACGCATCTGAATAATCTTGAGAGACTAACCACGTCATCCAACAGACCCGATTTGGAAGTTCGTGTTAGGTTCTTTAGTCTTTCAAATTTCGTACTGAGCAATGCTCAAAACACAACACCAAACACAACCGTATCCAAACACAACACTGAAGTCCACATATAATTTCCCTAATATGTTGAAGTTACACACACACACACACACACTACTCTCTCTCTCTCTCTCTCTCTCTCTCTCTCACACACACACACACACACACATGCACACACATATGTTGAAGTTACTGTCTTTCTATCTCAACAGCAGGTTAATAGTGTGATTTGCTCCAAAAACAAGTAAAAAACTACCTCAATTTGATTAAATATCCTATCTTTGCTTTCTTTTTTGACTTGATGAATTAGGTGAGAGTAAGAAACGAGGAATATCGCGTTTGGCAGATGTTTGGAATCTCCCACCTACAAAGCGAATAGTTGTAGAATTTAATCAAGTTTTTGTGCCGGTTGGAAAAGAAGGTGGCTTGTTTAATCGGTTCCTAGGAACTATTGCGAGGAAGCCCCACTTATGCCCAATTAGTTACCGGAGTTGGCATGAAGTGCCACGGCACTATAAAGAAGATTGTTGGAATATCATTCAGGTATTTAGTTCTTAATATGTAGTACTTTACTTCGTTCATTATTTGAAGTTGTCTTAGACTGTTTTTTGGTTTCTTTACTGCAGTCGAAGTTTGTAATTCCTGAAACCAATCCAGTAAGAGAGGGAATCAAGCATAAAACTTTGAAGGCATTAGGGGTGAAATTGCGAGATTGGAGATTCACCTTAAAAAATAAACACTTCGACGAGGCAAAGACACCCGCCCAAATTGTTGCTGAAGCACCTCCAACGGTTAATCGTGAACATTATGAAGTTCTTGTTTCTTATTGGTTCTCAAAGGAGGGAAAGGTATGAAGTATATTTGCTAGTGGTTTGACAAGAATCAAAACTTCGAGTGTGATTATAACTAGCTTCTCTTGTATGTGTGCATGTGAATAATAAAGGCCCTTAGTTTGAAGAATAGGGAAGATAGGGACTGGACGGAAAATAAACATACAGCAGGATCAAAATCTTTTGCACAACATGCTCATGAAATGGTACTTGAAGTTGGTTTCTTGGTTCATTTTCAAGTTGTTATATACTTTGTGTTGCGCAATCATTTGAAGTATGGAATGGTCATAAAACAGGAGGCAAAATCTGGGTTTGCACCTAGCCGAGCACAGTTGTATAAACCAACTCACACAAGGGCAGACGGGACAGTTATTAGTGAAAGTGCAGCTGCAAACATAGTATGTGTATCATTTTTTCAAGTTTAAAATTCATAATGACTAGCATAACATGTTTCTTTTAGATCATTTTTTGTACTCTAATCACAATTGCATCAATTTTCTAGGATAAAATGGAGGATTTGATCAAATCTCAACCAAATAGCTTGGAACATACATCTAAAGGCAGCATATTTTGGTCCCCAAATGATGTTTATTCTCAAGTGATTACTAAAAAAGAGCGTCCTGGTCGTCGTCGTGGTTGTGGGTTTGGGCCTACTTCTAAAAGCATCAACTCAACTTCAAATGATTCCGTAAGCTTTAATGTGGTTGATGAAGAAGAGAGAATGAGAGACAAAGAAACTATACATAAACTAGAAGAGACGGTGCAAGCTCAAGCGAAGGAAATGAGCACTTTAAAAGAACAAGTGGCTTTCTTGATGAGACTTATGCCTGGGGTTACTGGTTCACAGGTTATGACATTTCTTTAACTTGATGAAATCTGCAATGTATAGTATACCACTTAAGTTGGTCTATAGAATTGTTTTTGCTTAGATGCTTATGTAAAATTTTCATCGCATATCTTAGGTTCGAGGTGGTTGTGATGACCCCCCTGATCAGGCTTCTCCTCAAACACATCAAAGATCATCACACGCAAGTCACGACGTCGAATGTTCTGCTCGAGGTACATTCTTACATTGTATATCAACTGAAATTAATAACTTTTAATGGGGGCATAATGTGAGATTTAGATGAGGGTGCTTGGGTCCTTAGTGAGAGAAAGAAGTGGTGAGGTTCCAAGGAAGGTGATATGTGAGCCATATAAACTCTAGGGTTGTTGGTTTTTTCTTGTTCTCTGTGGTCACTCATATTGTGGAATCTGTTATTGTTAGTAAGTTCCTCCAATTGCTATCCTGCTGCCCTGTGCTGTGAGTTTTTGTCCATACTTTTTGTCCATAATTAAGCTTGCTGCCCTGTGTAGTGTTTGCTACCTGTATTTTGGATGTCGGGAATTCTGGGGTAGCTCATTTTCTGGTCAGTGAGCAGGCAATCTTTTTGCTGGGTTATTGCTAGATGTTTGGGAAGTTTCTGCTAATCTAGGTTGTTGATGACTCTGTATTTGTATGGGTTGCAGTCCAGTTAGTTCTTTGATTTGATGCTTAGCAACGTTGTTGCTTCCTGGGTTGCATCTAAATTTGGTAGTTGCTGCCTATTGATGTCTCCCTAGGTTGATCAAAATGATGTATCAATGTGTTGTGTGAACCATGAGAATGCATGCCAATGCCCGTATCTTTGATGGGTCTATTGTTCTGTTATGGTACATAGTTAACACGATAGGCTAGCTTCTAGTTTGATGGGTCTATTGTTCTGTTTTGTTATGGGTCTATCTTACACGCAAGTCACGACGTCCAATGTTCATTTTTTGTACTTTCAGTCTCGTTGTATTTGTTTTTCACTTTGATTCCCACAACATAAACAGAGGATGACAAATTGAAATTGACAATCAATGATACACTGGTTGGAGTCAAGACAACAAAGTATAGCTGAATTTTGTGATTGCCTCACACACAAATTGCAGGGATTAATGTTAAGCATATTTGCTATAGGCTTCTCTATATGTTGTGCTTTTTCATGTCGTGGGAGTTTAAAAAATAAATTGACTCGGTTCTTATTCTTCGTCCTTTCTATTGCAGGTAATAGGACGGTCTAGCCAAAAGCGTGATTTCAACCCGTCATTTTGAAAGCTCTTTCATGAAGATCAAGGATGACATCGTGAATTTTTGATAGCTTTTTTTTTTCCCCACTCAGTTTAGCCTACGGACTTGTGGATTATGGTATTTCCACACCATAATGAACATTTAATCTACTTTTGTATGTTCACAACGTTATGGAACATGCCTTCAATCTACTTGTGGTATTTTGTATAGATTATTAGTTTTTCCAATGAGAAATGAATTCTGTTACTTTTTCGTATTATTTAGTTCTTGGTAAAAAAAAAAATATTGAACAAGTGTGGGCAAGTGAATAAGGTAATTTTTAATTAGTTTTAAAAATAAAAAAAAACCTTGTAACAGCGTTTTTAGCCACCTACACCAGCGGCTAAAAGTGTTAGTAAAATTGAGTCTACTCCAGCGTTTTTAAAGCATTGGTAAAACTTAGTCTACACCAGCGATTGCAAAAGCGCTGGTAAAATAAATCCTGTACCTACGCTTGCTAAAAAGCGCTGGTAAAGGGATACAGCAGCGCCTAGACGCCAGCGGTTTTTTCAAGCGCGGGTATAGACCTCACAGGCCTATAGCAGTGCTTTTAAGCACCTTTACCAATGCTTTTGGCCGCTGGGGTATGTCAAATTTCTTGTAGTGACATTAGTTTCCTATAAAATTATATGCAATTTTTTGAGTTTAAAAATAATGTACTTACCGTAATATTTTTTGTGTAATATGGATCTAATTGATAGTTTTCGATGAGATCTTTTGAACGGTGCAAAAAAAAATTATTTTAGCAGATATATTATGTTTAAGTTTGAAAATTGTACGTAATTTCGTAAGAGATCAACATTATGGGACGGAGGGAGTACATCATTTCGTGCCAAGTCAAAATTTATAACTCAACGTAATCATTTTGTTCTTTTAAAAGGTTGAAATTCCAAAATTAAACAATGAAACTGGGGCAGAGCGGTAGATGCAAAGAGAATCTTATAAAGATCGTGAATGTAGCAAAACAGAAGGAATGCAAAAATTGCTATTGTGTACATATGGCAACAAAACTCTAAAAGTGCACATACCTATACAAACACGAGCAAATTAACTCCACTCGCACGGGTGAAAGTGCTATTTTAGGTTTGGTTTTTGGGTGATGATTATGGGGAGAAATTAGGATAATTAATTGAAAATAGGGTTTATAATTGGAGAGAAATAAAAATAATAATTGAAAATAAAGCTAATAATAGAAGAGAAATGTGAATAATAATTGAGTAATAATTGAAAAAACCAGTCTGGAAATCTAAAACGAACAATGTCTATGGACCTCTCCTAAACTGTAGAGCTTATCAAGTATGTCATCCACGCAAATGATTAGTTTGATCCAACATTGATAAATACATGAACGAGACATATTTCAATAAGGAGAATTAGATGATAAAAATTAATTTGGAACTAAAAACTGGCCTTTTCAATTTAAACAATTATCTAGCAATTGACAAAGAAATCCTGCTAGAGCTAGTAATCCTCTCCCCCGCCCGCCGGAAAATCAAACGGCAAAACGGACAAATTGTAAGGGTTCATTAGATCCGGCCTTACAAAACCATACCGGCGAAGCACCTGATTATCAGCGAAATTCAATGCCTTCTCCATCCCTACCGAACAAGAATCACCCGTGTACATCGGATCGTTGTTCCCAATATTACACTGCTTGCACGCCATAAAGTGCGTAACAAACGGCCGCCTCCAGCTCCCCTTACCGTACCCGGCCGCCTTGAGATACCGCTCCCTCACCACAGCGAGGCTTCCCACCGTCTTCTCCGCCTGCCGCCTCCTTAACCACCGCACCCTTTTCTCCATCCTCGCGTAGTTCTCTTTCACAGTCTCAATCGTTCCCACTATGTCCTGCCAGTATCCCTGGAAGTAGTACTCCTTTTCTACGTAAATCTTGTCCCTCCATTTCTTCTCCCCTTTCAATAACAAGTAAATCATCGCCGACTGGTCGTCGGAGGCCGGAAATATTTTATCCGAAACCGATGAGATTCGTAGCCGACCCTTCTTGTGGAATTCCGGGCTCTGTTGGCCCAGGGAGGCCCAAACTTGCATGAAATCCATGGACCATTGACAGTTTCGGATCAGGAAAACCCCGGCGTTAAGGCCCACCCAACTCTTCTTCTCGTAGGCCAAGTGGTCCCACCATTGGACCACGATGTTGTGATCCTTGTACCGTCTCAACGGGAGCTTGAACTCCATGTCGGTGAAGACAGCGTCCGAGTCGACCCACCAGATCCACTCGGCTTCCGGGTGGGCCAACATTGCCGCCCGAATCAAAGGTAACTTTGCCCAATAAGACCGCAGCTTCGGGTGAAGCAATGTGGTGCTGTAGAATACGTCGCAGCCGCCGTTGATTCGGCAGTAGTCCACCTTGTTCTTGAACAATCTCAATAACAGATGGTCCTCAAGGCAAGGGGAGGGCTGTGATCCGGTGAGGAGGAGCACCCGGTCCGGGCCGGCGAAACTCGGGTGGATCTCCAGCCATTCCCGCCGCTTCTCGTCCCAGTTTTCCATTGGCTCGTCGATTGAGTAACTCATCCTTGGGTTGTCATAAAATGTCGTGTTAGGCGGGTCGTGGCGGTGGTTGTAGGCGGTGGTCGCACCAGTGGAGCAGTAGGAGGTTGTGACACCGTCGGAAGCCAATATGGGATTTGTTGGGCGTTTAGGAAAGTCTAACCAGATGAAAAAAATGAGTAGAGCCACCGTAACTCCGCCGATAAAGAGTCGTCCGGTTCTGATAAAACGAGAGGATTTTCTTTGAAGTGTTTTTTTGGCCATGATGGTTGGCTAGTAATGTGTGGAAAATAAACAAGATGGGTTAGGGGAATACTATAGGGAGGTTGCATGGTAGTAATGGTGGTTGACATTTGAACTTTGGGTATTTCATATGGGGAATCTAAACGTGATTGCTTAAGGAAATATATTGTAGATCAGTAGACAAATCGAAGTTTGATCCAAGTTGTGTTTTTTGAATTTGCAAGTTGGCTTATATTAATCCAATATATAATCAACGAAGTTGAAGTTGAAATAGAAGTAGAAGATTCTCTTCTGTTGTTTAGTAGCACTAAAAAAAATTGAGTTTTATTGACAACGTTGTGACAACAACGTGTCACTAAAAGTGTGTTGCTAAAAGTATTTCAGTGACAATTTTTTTTGTACTAAGTTCTCGTGACAGCTTAGTACAAAAAAAATGTCACTGACACTTTCAGCAACACACTTTTAGTGACAAAATTGTTGTCAGTAAAATCAACTTCTTTTGTAGTGGAGGGGGAAAGAGAAAAAAAGAAGTTTGCTCAGTTGCCAAAAATGGAGCCCGATGGGTTTGGCCAAGTGATTGTATTGAGAAAACAAAGTGTTTGTCTTTTATGAGGTTGCACGTTCGTATTCCACTTATGTCAAACATTTCAAACCTCAAACTCACGGGAAGGAATCAATCGAACTATACGCAAACTAACCCAAACATCCGAGTGGTAATAGTCGCCAACTCGATGCATTTTAAAAACCCCATTACTCTATTTTTATGGGAAAAAATAAGTAAATTTCGTTGTTGCCAGCTTATACGTACAGATTCGTGATTTTTAAGTTTTTTAAGATAAAATTAACTAGAAGTAGCTCAATAGCCCTTCATTGTTAAGAACCTTCGAGCTACGAAGCACATGTATTCTAAGACGTGTCTCTTACGTGGAGTTTCATTACACTAGTCTTGGATTACAGAGGTGGAAGATTCTCTCAAAGATATTCCCTAATATTTTTTTGGGTATTATCGTATGGATGCACCTCCACATATAAGAGAGGGTGATCAATTGAAACCCCTAGTAATTTTAAATTTTTTTTATTACATGTAGTAATTTTGTAAAAATATGAAAATTAACCAAGAGCAATTGATATGTATGTTTGTATTTTTTTGTCACGTTATTCACACTAATAAATGAAATTATGTACATACATGTACATAACGGTCAATAGAGCTAGTAGACTTGAGGTAATTTTTGAAAACTCTGTTAAAAATTGTTAGAGCTGCCACTGGCTATTACTATACTTTTCGTAATTTTTTTCATTTGTTTTTCGTCGTAATTTTGGGAATTAATCACTTCTCTCAACCAAAGAAATAAAAAAAATAAGAATGTGGACCGAAGTTGAAACTTATTTATAACTTTGAACAGGACGACACCAATTAAAGACTTCAAAACAAAAATTGGTTGTTTTCCGTCTTTCATGAACTTTTTTCACTTTTGGTCCTCATTTTTACCTTTTAGACTTATCTCGTAGAGATGACAGGCGAATTTAAAAAGTTAACGCAAATCTAAAACATAAAAATTGCAAAAAGACAAATATAGTAATACTAAAATAAAAGTTTAGGAATAACGGGGCCAGGTTGATATAATTGAATGGGACACCAGTGTAATTGGTTGACATTGAAATTCGCATGGATTTGGGGAATCTGAACGGGAATGGATTAGGGAAACATTGTGCCAGTTCTATTTAATTTGTTTCAATCTCTGGAGGAGTTGGCTGATCACATTACTTTGAGAAACTCCAACTTGAATTTTTATAATGTAACGAGACAAATGCGATTAATTCAAAACAAAGAATGAGAGTAGAAGTAGAAGCTTATGAAGATTCTCTTCTTTTGTTTTGTAGGGGAAAAAAGAGAGGGGAAAAAAAAAAAAAAAAAGGATTTTGATTAGTAGCCAAATTAGTATTTTTTAGAATCTCATTACCAAATATAATTGCTTTTCATTTTAATTAAATTTTTACTATGGCTTTTGTTGACGTGTGTCTTACCGGCACCCTACTATATGAAATAGTGAAAGAAGTTAATGAGAAATTAAAAAACTTGTTCTACTAAGACGGTATTACCCTTTTACTTGTCAATGCCCTCGATTAGTAATCTCTTTCCTCCATTTTCCTAGCCCTTTCATCTCCACGAGGTTTCGGAGTAGTTGGATTTTTTTTGTGCAATTTTTCCGGTTTTCTTTTCCGATTTGTAGAGATTTGATGCGGGGAGGAGGAACGAACAACAAAGTGGGGGAATTTTTATCCCATGACCAAAAAAACCTAATCTTGTTAAAGGAATCAATTTATTATTCTATCGTAATCTTTGCATTCCCCACAAAATGAGAGTAGAATAGATGAGGAGTTAATGCAATCGTACCGTATGCCCTTAGAACCCATATTAACATGACCCTTCTAAAGGTGATTAAAAAAAAATTGACCTAAAAATGGTCTCGAGCCACAAAGTTCATAGCCATACACCCCAGATATGATACAGTTGGGCTCGAAGACGAGAAATTATTTAGGCCTATGCTTGTTCCAACCCAAGAAAAAACTGTCGTCCAAAGCCCAATGACCAGGCCCAATTTTAGTTAAAGAGCTTTTATTTGTTTTCTGTAGATAATGTCGCACAAGCTCTCGTAGCTCAGTTGGTTAGAGCACCCGTTTAGTAAGCGGGAGGTCTTGAGTTCGACTCTCAACGAGAGCACTTCATGTCTTGTATAAACTTTTTGGTGCAGGTCTCTCTCAGCACACATCATGTTTTGGATAGAACTTTAATTTTTTTGGTGCAGGTTTTAATTCCTTGAAGTTACTCCTTCCGTCCCGTAAAATTAGTCCCCTACGAAATTACGAGCAATTTTCAAACATAAGAATAATGTACTTACTGAAATCTTTTTTTAGTTCTATATGGACCTTGTTTGATAATTTTCGATGAGATCTTTTGAACGGTGCAAAAAAATCAAAAAATCATTTTAGTATTTTTTTTTTTTGTTCTATATGGATCTTGTTTAATAATTTTCGATGAGATCTTTTGAACGATGCAAAAAAAAAAAATCGAAAAATCATTTTAGTAGATACTACAATATTTTTAAGTTTGAAAAATTACACGTAATTTCGTAAGATACTAACTTTATGGGACGAAAGGAGTATTAATCAACTGATAAAGGGTTGTTTTGCTCGTCTTTCCTCCTCTTTCACTGGATGGCGGATAGTTTCAGAGGGTTCAAGTTTTGTTCGACTGATAAATGATATTCCATGCACTTCTTTTTTCTATTTTGAAATTGGACACTGATACTGCACTCCTCAGTATACAGAATCCATGTTTCTTTTCTATTATTCTTGAGTTCGACAATCAGGGGTGTTTAAGGCCAACTTCCACACACCCCGACTAATCTCCCGATCCGGTCATAGTTAAGCCATCCACTCCGGTATTAAGGAATTCACAAGAAATTATTTTCTTACCACAGTAGGTTCTGGCACCAACAGTTTGTCATTTTCAATTCTCAGATAAATAAACAATTATGAGAACAAAATTGAATTGTAGCTAACACCACCTGCTAAACAACCCAGAAGCCAATAACAAATACCTATGGATTACAGACAATTTGCAAGTCACCAACCCAGACACAACAATGATCTTTACACACTTGCAACAATAGGGGAATACATTTTTTAAGATTTAACCTACAAGGTCAACACAAATTTGACCTTCCAATTCTGAAAATGATCAGACTATGAAAATCAATGCAGCTCCTTCCCTCTCTGCAGTATTTGAAATACGAATCTAATATCACTTATTCATACACCGGATACAAAATATATATATATATATATTTAATGATGAAAATCTTTTTTAACACCCTTCCAAATCTCGCCACCGGAGGTAAACCAGCCCCGCCTGGTAATGCGTGTACGCCCCGGCTACCACCAACACATGAAAAAGCTGGTGGCTATGGCCTGCGAGATCAAACTTCCCGGGCATCCACCTTTCTGGAATCCTAGTAGCATAAATCAATGCCCCCATTGCATAAAACACACCCATCAATATCTCATACCCAGTCGTGTGCAATGCCTCAGGTCGGTTCCTGTAAAGGAAAAGCTTGTGCATAATTGGTGCTACTCCAGATAATCCCATCCCGACAAAAAGGGATGTGCGTAAGTTGCGATATTCGGGTGTCTGGAAGACTGGGACCAGAGAAACCAAGACCGTGGTGATTCCTAAAAGGGTTATGAATCCCATGTAGAGGTTGCAGAAGAAGGGGTCGCACATGAAGGAATAGTAGATGAGCGGGTAGAAGGAGGTTGAGATCAGAGCTGAAATTCCAGCGTAGTCGACCCTAAGCATGATGTATGCCATCCGCTCAGAATGGCAGGCGAGTAAGTGGCATGTGCTGCTAGAGAGCAAGCAGAACATGGCCCCTCCCAAGAAGGCGAAGAATGGCCACCGCGTGATCGGCCTGACCAACAAGGGTGCAATCATGTTCGCCACGTCCTCCTTCACGTTATGCTGCATTTACAAAAAATAAAATTGCATGAATTAGCCACATTCAACATTCAGGAAAGCACCGAACCATTCTTTGCTAATGAAGGGGGAAAAGCCTACCAAACCATGCTTTACGTCCGCACAAGAACTATATTGTGATTTCCACAAAAAGAAATTATGGCTCTCTTCGTTTGCAATTTCTTGAATCAATTTCACGAAACACTTTTCAGAAATTGTTTTTGAGAATACGCTTATCTTTTTCATATCACATCCCCTTTTCAGCGAAAGTGGTCTCGAGAATATGTTTTGTTAAGAATCCAAGAAATAAGTTCCAAAAACTGACTAAGTTTCAAATTCTATTATTTGGAAAACTGATTCAGAACACTAACCAAACTGAGCAGATATTTTCATGTTGAACTGATGACTATTTGTACTCTCTCCGTCCCTTATTATCTATTTGAGAGATTATACGATTGAGTTTCAAACTGTATGACCCCTTAAAAGGTTGGTATTCCCAAACAGGATCAAGTGAATATTCTTAAAAGAGCACATATTAACAATTGTAATCTTCTTAGGAATATGATGCCGTTCTTCTTGCTCCTGTTAGTTTCTTTGTAACAATTTCAAAGATTAATAATAAAAAAAATTTGCTTTTCAAAAAAAAAAAAAAAAAACAATTGTAATCTTAATCAATATTATCTATTTGATGCAGGAGCCTTTTAGATAAAGTTGTTGATAAAAGCAACTGTAGCATCAGATGCAGACTACAATTCAATCCTTCTTCATAAATTTTAATCTGAAAGAACTGAGAATTTCTTGGAAAAAAATTACAAAGAGAAGTAGATTAGCATGTGATAATCCCCAGCGTTAGTGGTGGAAATGATAGAAACTGAAGTAATATATTGCATCCTGTTTGAACTTTCTATGTGAAAGAACTGAACGCGATGGAACCTAGACAAGATACTCTCTTCCTACATTACTACTTAAGATTAGGATGCAACACAGAATTAAGATTTGGTACTTGTAATTCCATGCAAACTACAACTTCTATGTGAATGAATGATCAGTTAGCTCACACTGATGTCAAAATATAGACCCAAAAACATTTGTGACAAGACTTTTGTAATTGTATCATGATGTCTTCAAGGGAAATCACATGACTAGTTGCTCAAAGTGAACACTGAACAGGAGTGTTAGAATAGTTTATATTAGTTTGTCCCACATTGACTAATTAAGTCTTGTACTGAGATAACTCATAATATAAATAAAATATTACGTGTTGGGGTTGGTTAACACCCTATACACTTTCTCACATCTCTGATAACATGGTATCAGAGCCACCCTTAATCTAAACCCAAACCCTGACTTAACCTTAAACCCTAACCCAAACCCTGACCTAACCTTTTGCTGACGTCATCTCGTCTTCAACCCTAAATCGACAGCCATCCTTAATCTAAACCCTAAATCGACAGCCATCCTAAATCGACAGCCATCCTTAACCCTCAAAACGATCTCCCAAAACTCTAACCCTCAAATCGACCTCTGCAAAACCCTTAATCGACACCAGAACTTTCGATTGATGTACGAAAACCCTTAATCGACATTCGAAATTCCATCTGTGATGTTTGAAACCCTAAAACGAGGGTTGTAAACCTCAACCCAGACCTGTTCGATCCCTGTAAAACCCTATACGAGCCTATCCGACCAAAACCAGAGCCTGTCGAACCCTTTTTAAATCCTAACAGATCGTCATAGACCCCAACCGAGACCCAATTGATCATCCTATGTCTTTCGACCATTGCTAGACCAGACCCAGTCAATTTCGAGCCTTACCGGTTGATTTCGGGAACAATCAGTGCATATTCTGCCTTCTTCGCTGCTTACAGGTTGATTTCAGGTTGCGTTTAATCTCAGACAGTGCGTATTCTCTACTGATTTCAGTTTGGATCTGATGTAAGTTGCTATTTCATTGGGATTTGCTCTATTTGGTATATTTGGGTGGCCTGTTTGTTTTTGGTGGTAGAATATATATTGTTCTTGAAATTGGTGGATCTAATTAAGTCATGGTGTTGGTATTCTTAATTACCATGTCCAAGTCAATTATGGTTTGTTGGGTACTCGTGTTATCGGTGGAATATTCTACCACTTCCGTTGTTGGATGCTGAAGTTTGTAGTCGGATTAGTCAGTTGGTTGGATTGATCAGTTGGTTGTCCTTGCTCTGTTGGTAGTTATTTATTTGGTAATATGTCTGAAGATAAGTCTGCTTCTACTGTTGCCTCTATTACTATCATTATTGGTAGTTCGTCTGGCTCTTCTCGGCGTCGTGGGAAGGATTCCATTACCTCCATTCTTTTGAATGGCAACAATTATGCTATTTGGTCTCGTGCTGTTGAAGGTTATTATATGGGTGAGAGAAAATTTCGTTATTTGACAGACAGTCCTCCAAACAAAGATGCTAAGGATTATAGTGACTGGAAAGCTGAGGATTGTCATATTCGAGTTGAGTTGTGGAATAGTATGGAACCTCAGATCAATGGCCCTCTGTTTTACCTTGATAGTGCCAATGAAGTGTGGGATCGGGTTGCCAGGATGTATTCAGGGGTTAATAATCTTCGTCGTACATATGATCTCCATCATCGGTTCTTTTCTCTGTCATTGGGTACTGGATCGTTGGAGGACTACTATGCCAGATTTCGTGGTATTTGTGAGGAACTCCGGGTTTATGAGCCTATCTCCAGTGATCCTCAGGTTATGGCGCGTCAACGTGAGCGTTTGGAGGTTGCTCGATTTCTATATGGTTTACCATCATTTTATGATCCAGTTCGGTCTCAGATATTGGGAGAGCGGGAGTTGCCATCTCTCGATGAGGTGTTTAGTCATCTTCGCCAGGCTTCTGTCTCATATGTCGGTTCTGTCTCTCAGTCACCTTCTGATCGTTCTGCTTTAGCTTCAGTGGGTTCCAGTGGTTTTGGGTCGAGTAATAGCCGTGGTCGCGGCCGTGATTCTGGGTTTGGCAGTCGTGGTCGCGGCCGTGATTCTGGGTTTGGCAGTCGTGGTTCTGGTAGTCGAAGTTCTGGTGGCTATGATTTCGGTAACAGTTCTGGTGGTCGTGGTGATTCTGGGTTCAGTGGTCGTGGTGGACATAGTCGTGGTCACACGTCAGGGGGAGGTAGTTCTGGTCGCGGTGGTTCTGGTCGTGGCCGTGGTACTAGGTTCTGTACTCATTGTCGAGGTACCAATCATACAGTGGACTATTGTTATTATCTTCATGGTTTTCCCCAAGCTCATCAGGTTGCTCATTCTGAGGGTACTGGACAGTTTACTCATTCTACTGATAGCAGTGTGACTATCTCAGCAGACGAGTATCAGCGTCTTATGTCCATTCAGCCTTCTGCTGCTGCAGCTTCATCTTCCACAGCTACGTTCGCTCAGACAGGTCCCTCCATTGCTTGTGTTGCATCATCTTTTTCTTCTCCTTGGGTTATCGATTCTGGTGCTACTAATCATATGACTGGTACTTCTAAATTCTTTTCTACTTGTCAGTCCATGGATAAAACCTTTCATGTTACCTTAGCAGATGGTTTTACCACTGAGGTTACTGGTTTGGGTTCAGTTTCTGTCTCTCCGTCATTTACTTTACACTCTGTGTTGCATGTTCCTCGTTTACCCTTTAATCTTGTGTCTATTAGTCAACTTACAAAATCATTACATTGTTCAGTCACATTTCTTCCTCATGGTTGTGTATTTCAGGATCTCAAGGCGGGGAGGAAGATTGGTGCCGGTGTTGAGCGTGGTGGTCTGTATTACCTAACCAGTGGCGATACTCAACCAGTTGCCCTTCAGTCATCAGAGTCCTTATATCAGTAACATTGTCGGCTTGGTCATCCATCTCTTCAGAATTTGAAGCGTCTAGTGCCTTCATGTAGTTCTCTTAAGGAGTTCTCTTGTGAAGTCTGTGAGTTAAGTAAACATCATAGAGTGCCATTTTATCCTAGGGTTGAACGTCGTGTGTCACATCCTTTTAAGTTAGTTCATTCAGACATTTGGGGGCCTATTCATGTGCCTAATGTTTTTGGTTTTCAGTATTATGTTATTTTTGTTGATGATTTCTCTCGTATTACATACCTTTATCTTATGAAAGAGAGATCTGAGTTGAAAACTATTTTTAAATCATTTTACATGGAAATAAAGACTCAGTTTAATACTTGCATTCGTATGTTTCGGTCCGATAATGCACCCGAATTTTTTCATAGTACTTTATCTCAGTTTTTTGAGGATCATGGGATTATTCATCAGTCATCCTGCGCTCGGAATCCACAGCAAAATGGAGTTGCCGAACGCAAGATACGACACTTATCAGAAGTTATGCGTGCCATGTTATTTCAAATGAAAGTTCCTAAGTCTTACTAGAGTAACGCGGTTCTTACTGCATGCCATTTGATCAATCGTATGCCCTCTACTGTCCTTGGGGGTCAGATACCCCATACAGTCCTGTTTCCTGGTCGTCCTCTCCACTCATTACCCCCTCGGGTTTTTGGGTGTACATGTTATGTTCATGCTCTTGATCCCGACCAGAGTAAATTGGACCCGCGGTCCATTAAGTGCATTTTTCTTGGTTACTCTCGCACTCAGAAAGGGTATAAATGTTACTCCCCATCTTTACGTCGTCATTTTGTGTGTGCTGATGTCACATTTAATGAGTCTCTTCCTTTTTATTCGGAGTCTGTCACCACTAATGATTTGCATGCATATGAGTCTGTGTGTCCTCTAGCCGTCCCATCTAGTACTGTTCCTCCACCAAAACCTTTGCAGGTATATCATCGTCGTCTTAAAAATCCGTCTCAGCCAGAGCCTCAGCCAGAGCCATCTCAGCTAGCAGCACCACCTTTACCCACCGCGCCAACTTCTTCTCCGTTGCGGGATCCAGACAATCTTGATCTTCCTATTGCTCACCGTAAAGGTATTCGGTCCTGCACTCTCCATCCTATTGCTCATTTTGTTTCCTATGATCATTTGTCACCATCCCTTCGAGCTTTTACTACCTCGGTTTCTTCCGTTTTTGTTCCTAAGGCCTTATCTGTATCTGAGTGGCGGACAGCTATGGAGGATGAGATGTCTGCACTTCATCATAATGGTACTTGGGAACTGGTTCCTCTTCCTGCTGGTAAGACAACTGTTGGCTGTCATTGGGTATTCACTGTCAAGTATCTTCCTAATGGCACTGTTGAGCGCTATATGGCTCGTCTTGTTGCCAAAGGCTACACCCAGACTTATGGTGTTGATTATTCGGAGACGTTCTCTCCTGTTGCTAAACTTGGTTTTGTTCGAGTTCTTATTTCTCTAGCTGCGAATCTTGGTTGGCCATTGTTTCAACTTGATGTCAAAAATGCCTTTCTCCATGGGGATCTTCAGGAGGAAGTTTACATGGAGCAACCACCTGGGTTTGTTGCTCAGGGGGAGCGTAATCAGGTATGTTGGCTTCGTAAAGCTCTTTATGGCCTCAAGCAGTCTCCTAGAGCCTAGTTTGGCAAGTTTAGTGATGCAATTTTGAGATTTGGCATGCATCGTAGTCAGACTGACCATTCTGTGTTTTCCATCACATCTGGTCGAGGGAAAGTATTATTGATTGTATATGTGGATGACATTATCATTACCGGTGATGACCAGCGAGGTATTGATGAGCTAAAGGCCTTCTTACATCAGCAATTTCATACTAAGGATCTGGGAAAACTTCGGTACTTTTTAGGTATTGAAGTGGCCCGATCCAAAGAAGGTATTAGCTTATCACAAAGGAAGTATGTACTGGATATCCTTGAGGATACGGGTTTGTTGGGAGCTAGACCTGTTGAGACGCCTATGGATCCCAATGTCAAACTGTGTGTGGACCAGGGGGAGCTGCTTCACAGTCCTGATCAGTATCGCTGGTTGGTTGGTAAGTTAAACTATCTCACGATTACACGACCGGATATCTCGTTTGCAGTTAGCTTGGTGAGTCAGTTTATGTCCGCTCCTCGTCATCCACACTGGGAGGCTGTCCTCAGAATTGTGAAATATCTTAAGCTACATCCAGGACGGGGTTTGCTGTATCGAGCCAGTGGACACTTACGAGTTGAGGCGTTCACTGATTCTGATTGGGCAGGAGGACCGTCTGATAGGAGGTCCACTACTGGATAATGTGTTTTTCTTGGTGGAAACCTTGTCAATTGGAAGAGTAAAAAGCAAACAGTGGTGGCTCGGTCTAGTGCAGAAGCAGAGTATAGAGCAATGGCACACACTACATGTGAGGTTGTATGGTTGCGATCATTTCTTGAGATAGGGTTCAGTGTGCAATGGCACACATAAATGAAATTTTCATACATGTAAAGTTATAAGCTTTCGCTGATGTTTAATTGCAGAATGTGGGCTACTTAGAATAAGGATGAAGTACCATTATTTTTTTATAGGCTTTAAAAAAAATAAAAAATAATAATAATAATAATAATAATAATAATAAAATAAAAAAAAATCGGCAATGAAGTACCACTATTGCCGTGCTATTATTGTTTTCAGAACAATTCTAGCAAGAAAACACAGATGACTGGAATGAGGATACCCATATTAGTTTTCCCCCACATAATAAGTAAACAAGATTTGGCATTCCACTCTAGGAGAGTTCATTGGACATCAGGAGACATGAAAAGAGAATATCATCTGCATTTCACTTGCCAAAGTGAAAAGTGGACATCTACAATACCAAAGGTTTCAGTATTACATGTGCACCCATTTGGCTAAGCAACAGCTTCTAGAACAGGATAAGGCAAATGGCCCACATTAACTAACTAAAGGGAAAATATTCACCGAGTGCCTTGGTATGATTCAGCATAGGAAAATGGACTATGATGCTATGCCGCATGCTTCTTAGAGTGAGAGTATAGATGTTCTTATAACTAGTCGGTTAATGGAGATTATCAGCCACAAAGCACTGAGGAAGAAGCACTGTACCAGAACACAAACATCAGTGTGGTTGGCATGAAAGAATCGCTCGGGCAAACAATTGGTGAGGAGTTCTGTGATATGCCAAGTCGATGGGGATGGTAGCAAATCCATTGTACTCATGTTGGCTAAGGCCGGCATGCAAGACAAAAGCTCAGCTTGCAGCTGGTGAAGATCAGCATTTTTCAGCACATCAGGGAAGTGCTGTAGAGAGTGCAAATCCACAACCTTTGGAATCTTCATTGCAGTGTATATTGTTAAGGAAAGAAAAAGAAAGAAGCCTATCAAATGCCTGCAGCAATAAACATATTGTGCTTCAATGTAACATCCAAAAAATCCTTGCTGGAGATCAAAAAAGACAAAATACAAATCCCACGTACAGTATACAAGAAAAAAGAAGACTAAATAATGAAATAACAAATGCATCTACCAATCTGAAACTTAACAGAATTACATATCATCTGTGCAACTAATTTACGGAATTTGTCACAGTGAAAAGAAACCAACAGAAACAAGAAATCAAACCTCACTCTGATATTCTGTGTGCATGACAGGTTGAGGTAATCAGAAGAAACACAAAGGGGCAGACTCAAAAAATGTTGTGCAGCTACTAACTCGCCAGGTTTGCAGGTTTGAACTAGTGAAAGGGTATAGCGTGTAAAAAACATGCCAAGTCTCCATGAAGCAGCTCATCCAAATCTAGGTCGGTTTCTCTTCTCTCTTGCCAGCAGAAATTGTGAACAAACACACTCTCGGAATATCAAAATACAAAATTGTTCTAAATCATATCTAAACAGAGTTATGGGAGCCCATGGCATTGCAAACTTGCAATCACTCATGTAGAATTGAGAAGAGATGAGCACCATTTTAGGTGCATAAAGTATGACTGACATAAGTAATTGAACGGAGAAAATCCTCGACAAAAGAGGGTGATCCGCCACAGGATTCTTCTCTTTATGATTATGTGTCTTTGTAGCTCGGATTTCTTTGTCTTGATTGGTCTATTGGTGTTTGGTGATTTATGGAACGACATCTCCTCAATGCAATCTCATTCTAGTTTCAGTACTCATTAATCACTGTCAACTACACTTACTTATTGTGGAACCCTACGTGATCATCAATATTTCTGTTAACCATCAGCCTAGCTTAGTTGTTCGTAAACAAAATCCATAATTTTCCATTGCCCTTTATTCAGGGCCGTAAATGGTGCTAACATTTACAGCCATTTGTCTTCACCCGTCACTGCTAACTATATGTGGTAGTAGCGTACCACCATGCCCTTACAAGTGACAAACATTAGCAGCTCGTGCCTTTTGCAGGTTTAGGGCTCACCTAAGGTCCCCAATTATTGTCTGCATATAAGCCCACATCCGAAAGGCCTATCAAAAGACTTGAGAAACAAAAATTTGTTCAAAAGCTTGCCAAAATAGAACCTTCCTTGTCCATATGAAAGCTGAATGAAACCTAATCATCTAGGGGACATCTAGACAAGAACAAAACTCCTAGTCCTTATCAAAAGGGCCCAATAAAAAAGAGGTAAACTTTATTTTGATGATAATACAAGTATAAAACTGTCATAAAGTAGGTAATATGTAAATACAAAAAGCCCCTTATTATAAGTTGTGCCTAAAGCCCCAATATGTGTGTAAATTGGGTGTGACTACTGACTACCATTGTTGTACTATAAGAGTTGTTTTGCATTCATTTTCCTACGGATGCACACAATCCAATCAATCCATTGAGCTACCAAGAGAATACAATATAAAACAGCAACCTAATTTATTTTCTATTTTTTGTGGAACAGCAACAACAGCCGTAATTGAATAGCAATGAATATCTAGAATGGCAATAGAGATATGGCCCACCATGAGTTCACAAGTATAAAAAATAACAACAGCAAAGAACTATATAAAAAGTTAACAAAATGGGGGGCTTTTGATTCAAATCTTACGTCCAGACATTGAGGGTCTCGTTATGAAGAGTGAACATGCTCAATAAAACCTGTTTCATCGGCCATTCGGATCGATAATGACCGATTATGAACTCATTGTCCCTCAAATACCCAGGCAATGAGTGGTATTCGACCAGTTGGTACTTCACCTTCTTCCATAATCTCGTCCCTTTCCCTTGCTTCGAACAAGGCTCCCGTTCATTCTCATTTCCCTCAGATAAGACCCTTGACTCCTCACAAGTTTCTTGAACATCACCCATCCTCTGTTCACACCAATCAAGACCCAAAAGTTACAATAATTAGACAACATCAAATGGGATTGTCAATGTATACATACTATGTATATCTATAACTCATTGTACCTGAAATAGGATGAGATCGCAGCAGGAGGAGGAGACCCAGAAAGGGATTCTTGAGATTTGCGTATATATGGATGTATTGGTGTATGTTGCTATGCGTGTGGTTGAAAGAATAATTTTTCAGGCAAAAAATTGCACTGAAAATCCAAAGAAATGGGAGAAGGGTATGGGTTTCACTCCTAAATGGATGAAATCAGGAGAAAGATTTGGTAAAAGATATTTCAGAGTAAAAGGAATGCGCACATTGAGAGAGAGAGAGAGAGAGAGAGAGAGAGAGAGATGCCTTCAGGAAGATGCGGAGATACCGAACACGGCAATATGGTGGGGGTGCTGTCTGGTTGTGGTTACACAATTGGCACGATTATTGGAGGAAAAAATTAGTAGTCGATTGAAAGTGATGGTGTAGATGTGTCGTGTGTGCCTTGAGTACGACCTTGTAACTGGTCCAGCAAAAGTGCTCTGGAGATTTTTGCTTACATACGGGACGTGGATTATTAAACAAACATCAAACCGCGAATTAAATTTCTGATTTGCGCCGACACCCCTGACTGGGAGATGATGACCGACTAGAGTTGGAGAGATGATGAGCTGTTTGTCTGCAACGCTGCTATCGTTAATTCGTTACCGATGGAGATACACCGCTGGTGCACCGACCGACCTCGGGGATTCATTTTTAGATTTCACGCGAACGCTTCTAGCTGAGTGATTTTTTGAGAGGTCACGCGAAAAATCAGCTCTATCGGACTTGTGAAAGTGATTGATCCAAAATTCCCCGTTTCATTCAAAACGAAATGAACAACTCGGATTGTTTTTGTGGAATCCAAAAGTAAGTACCCGAGATCGGTCGGTGCACATCAATCGGTACCCCTTGAGGCCTTGATTTATTTGTTTGTTTGAGGGTTAGACTTAATTAGGGATTATAGACCGTATATATGGGTTGTTGCCAACGGAATTTGTTTTGGGTGGACATGGTATAACACTAGGAGATATGATAAAATGACAATATAATACATCATATTACAACGGCGAGCGGTTTTTGTCACAGTCATATTTTTTGTCTCAATCAACGTATTACATTTTATCTCCTCTTTGCTAAGTCATTCATCTCCCTCTCTCTCTCTCTCTCTCTATCATTTTCCTCCACCGGCCCACCACATCCAAAATTTCACACCACATTCTCTCTCTCCCCCATTTTCGAAATTCAAATCACATTCTCTCTCACTACCTCCTCTCCTTCCCCCTCTCTGAAATTCGAAGGACTATAAAAAAATGGACACGAACACGGGCACGGACAAGTTCGTAAATTGCTCAAGTCGGACACAGCATGCACTAGTACTGTACATAAGGAAATATGTTGTAGATAGTTTGTTTAAGTAATTTATAGAACGACGTTCAAAAAAAAGTAATTTATAGAACAGGAGATATGTATTTGTTCGGTTCATAACCAATAGTCCGGTTATGAGGACAAATATAATAAGGATTTAGGGAGGTGGTGTTATTATATATAAATTATTCTGATTGTTACTATTATTAATATTGTGCTCTCACTTTCGTATTTTATTTTAAACACATCTTTATTATTCTGAATTTGTCACTCACCTAACTCGCCATAATTCAAAGTTTGAAACCATCAAAAATACGACCAAACCGCTGATTTTGAAGGTGTATCGGTTGGCCGCGAGTAAAAAAAATAGTCATCTCACTAAGTGTGAGTTTTTTTTTTTTTTTTGAACATAAGTGCGAGGTGATTGAATCCACCAAAGACCAATCCATCCAAATCGATCCGTGCACATCCCTGGACTTATATGTGGTGCAGAGGAATTTCTTTCTAGTTCCTCTTGTTGATGAGAACGAAAACGTCTTAAAAGTTTTCTAAAGCAAAAATGATTCTGAAACGTATATTACTTTTTATACATCACAAAAAATTTCATCTTTTAAATTTTCAATCGGCATCCAGTTTATCTGAAAATAGAGAAAAATTGGCATTAATTTGGCCATACGATGGTTGTGAAAGTCCCTGAAACAGCTAATTAACACATATTCTAGCATTATAAAAATTATTTAAAAGCAATGTCAAAAAAATTATTGGCAAATTACTGTTTTTCGTTTTTTTATTTGTTGCATATATACGGTACAAGTTTCATTGGTCAATCCTTTTCCTAGTTAAGTGGCAATCCGTGCAACCACCTCTCACGTCCCTTTCTCGTAATATTCTGTGGAATATTGTGACGATACTATTGAATTTATAGCATTTTATTAGTATGTTACTTTGGGTATTTGTTTATTTAATTTCTCGTTTGCAATGATGATCCAATCATGGTACCCAATGTGTAAGGGGTTGTTTGGAAGCCTACTTTTCAGTTTTTCATTTTTAACTTTTTGACTTTTTGAATTATAATCAAAATGTGTTTTGAATCTGAATTGAGTGTTTGAAAAATATGTGCAGAATGCATTTTGCAAGTGTAGAATATGAGCGGAGAAATTGAAAAGTACCCAAGTCCTCTTTCTCGCTTCTGCTCTCCTTTCCTCAATTTTCAAATCAACTTCTGTCAAAATATGTTTTGGTCCAAACCAGCCAAACACCTAAAATTT
Organism: Vaccinium vitis-idaea; assembly: GCA_963854785.1. Lineage (NCBI taxonomy): Eukaryota > Viridiplantae > Streptophyta > Magnoliopsida > Ericales > Ericaceae > Vaccinium > Vaccinium vitis-idaea. Next base: position 11,772,568 of record OY978219.1, read on the forward strand.
GATAACCAAAATGTGAAAATGCAAAATAGAAGATGCACCACCCAACTACTACACAAAAATTCTGATTCAAAGGAAATCTACTTTAGACACAGCAAAGCTACAAAATGAATGGAAATCAATTTCAGCACTTTCAGTGCTATGAGATACTTTGTTTGGCAATTTCATTTGCTTAATTTAGGCAATAAGCAAACAAGATATTCTGGCTCAAATTTGAGGTGACGTCAAATCTCTTTAAAGGCTAATGTGACAATTTGATATCTTCAGATTTGACACCCTTCCTCTCCAACCAAAGTGGCATATTGCAGTTGCTATATAAAAAACTGAAAAAATATACACCATTTAAAGGCATCCCCAACAACAACGGTAAATCCATATTTTTAGGTATAATAGAGAGCCATATCAATTTTAAGCACTGCAGCAGCCTAGGTCTATGGCTCCCTAGTTCATTTGCGTGAACAGTGGCTCTCCACAGGGAGGAGGGGAGGCTGTTGTGCAAGGCAAAACGGCCACGTCTTGTGTGCTTTCACTTGGGTTTGCCAAATGCAATCTTGTGGGACCCATTTTTGGGTCCCACACACACAAACGATCCAAACCGTTAAGTGGTCTTGGAAAAAATCAGGCTCATTGGATACTTTTAGGTAATTGATCTATTTCGTTTGAATTTTATTTAGAATTCAGGATCCTGTAATTTGAAATAATCTTTAACAAAAGTTATACAATTGTGTGCTCGGTAATCCATTGATCTGAATCATAGGTGTTGTAGGGCTTGTTAAGAAAAGCATTCAGTAAAAAAATTATCTTGATCAGACATTGATAGGTATCAAAAAAAACTTATATTTTTAGTTTTTTTATACATATCGATGTCCGAACGTGATAATTTTTTTATTGGATGCTCCTCTCAAGAAGCCCTACAATAGCTATGGTTCAGATCAATGGATTACCAAGCGCACAATTGTATAACTTTTCTTGAAGATTCTTTCAAACTGCAGGGTCCTAAGTTCTGAATGAAAATCAAATGAAGTAAATCAACTACGTAAAATTATCCAATGGGTCTGATTTTTTTCAAGACTACATAAATAATTATTTTAAAATTATTTAACGGTTCGAATTATTTGTATGAGACCTGAAAATGGATCTCATAAGATTGCATTTGACAAACCCAAGTGAAAGAACACAAAACGTGGCCGTTTTGCCTTGCATTTGGCGAGGTACTGTGCAAGACCTATGCATTTAGAGTAAAAAACAATTTCCCTCTCCTCTTACCCATCATTATCTTCAAATACTCTTCCCACTTCGACTCTTTCTCTGTCTTCCACGTGCCCCACACCCAAAACAACCCTTTTTTCTACCAATAATATTTTAGTATATTCAGGACGAGTAGAGAGAGTTATAAAAATTGTGAACAAAAAAAAAAAAAAAGAGGGTTATAAAAATGATTGTTAGTGTGATGAAAGAGACGTAGTTAGCTAAAGTGAAAATTGTGCATTGTTCACTATTATTTTTTACTCAAAATTTGTTGAGGCTGGGAATGCCCTGAGTTCTAAAATTAGTTTGATATCTTCAATGTTTTGGCTTGAAAGTTGGCAATGGGGTGGATATGTGTTAAAGAATGTAGTCTTACGTTGCTTGAGGATAGAATGTGTGATCACTTAATATAACACTGGGCCTCTTCACTCATTGTTAATTGACTTTGAGATGGATAAAAATTCACAATCAACACCCCACGATAACAGACCAGTAAAAGGGCTGCACAATGATAGACACAAAAAGAGGCTACAAATGACAAATCTCAAATGCGGTTACACATGAGGGGGTGCTAAGGATTGTAGTCCCTCATTGCTTGGGAATGAAACAGGTGATCACCTAACATAATGTTGAGCCTCTCCACTCATTGTCAATGCTCAAGCTTCATCAACCATGAATGCCAATTTTTTTTGAACTCTTAGAGTATCTCCATGCTAAGATTCAAATTTGGAGAGATTAAACTTTTTTATGAAGGCAGATTTGATAATTTGACACCTTCAAATTCATGCTATCAAATTTACTCTCTGATTCTATAGTGACTATCGTAATCTAAAAGGACACTTTTGTATTTGACAGTTTTTGGGGTGTAAAAGCAAGCAACAAGTATTTCGAGTAAAACGTTCAAATTGTCAAGACAAGTTAAAGTCAACAGAAATAAGAACATTGTATGCCATTTGAGTGTAGCGATCACATCGTATTTATAGCAATGAGGCTGACCAAAATAAAGAAATTACAAGATTGAAATTCGCTTGAATAAGTCATCAAGTCGGATCCTCCTCAGTCGACTGTTTAGGACCTCTGTGCGGAAGGACCGGTAGCCAAAGAGGAGAAAAAGGTATCAGGTTCACCGGTACCATAAAGGCCAAGTCTGTTCAAATTGAGGAGCATCTTTGTCCCCCAGTTTGTGGAGGCAGTACCAGACCCTGCAATAGAAGATCACCCTCCTCCAGATGACTGAAGATGGGTGTTGTGAGCTTCCATGACTAATCTTGGTATAATCAGCGCATGATGACTACGGTTTGTATAATCGGATAAAGCACATTCTTTCCCGTAAATCGCATAAGGGACGTGAGAACATGGCAAAAGCCATGATATACAAGAGGTCGAGCAGGGCCATTCATGATCGAATGCCCAAATGAGACTTGGGAACTCTCACAAGAACTCTGGGTAAGGGGTGATTTTAAGATATTGAGATATGGCTCTACCAGCACAGCTATATATAGGAGTATCGGGGCTATTTAACACAGACACACCAATTGATTGAACGAGATATAAAGGGAACTTTGACATGACCATTCGTTGCACAAACAAGATTCACAGGAAATCACGTTAAGACGCCATTACGTCCAATCCCTCAAAAGACACCATAAGTAGTTGGCACCAATATGCATTTAAGATAAGGTAGCAACCCGTCGGGAATTATCAGCTGAGTAAATCTTTTCAGCCTCGAATAAACCGCCAACCAAGTTCTTAATGAGAATTAAGATGGCAACTAATAATGGCCATGTGATATCCAAGAGGGGGGAAAAGCACATGTTTACATTTGCACGAGGCAAGATCAATTATAAATAGAAGGAAAGCCTTCCTAACAAGGGATCAAGAAAAATTGAGACACACGAGAGATTGTGAGTAAGTACACTTATTACCCTTGACAGTATCAATGTGTTATTAAGGAAAATATTGACTAGACCATCTGAAGGCATTTTCGGTCAATACCCTCGAGCGGAATGTCTATAACAGTTTTTCTTGTTCGATTGTGTGTAGCCAACAGAGTTTGGTCAACAGTCTTCATCTCCCAATCAAAAATCTCAAAGTAAACAAGAGTCCGAGAATTCAGCCTCCACAACACTTGTTGTCAATTTCAAGCTATCAAATCCATATAGGATTTGACTTTCACTTGAAGGTAAGATTAGAAAAGCTCCTGACGTCAATTTTTACAAGTGGAGCTCCACATAAAACTTTACTCCTCCCATCTCCAAGTTGGCATTAACGTTCCTGTCAAACCATAGTGTCAAATGGCCATTTTTTAAGACCAAATTACTATTTGAAGAGCTCAAAGGTTAACAAATCATTTGGCGCCTCATTCCAAATTTGAAGCTAAGCTATGTATTTGCAGGTTGCTAGCTATTTTTTTTATGGTTGGAGCTCCAAGAGGGATTTGACTACCCCATTGGAGATGCTTGTTTAATTGTGCCATTTGGTAAGTGGGATTTGGCTACACCACTAGAGATGCTTGTTTGATTTTGTCATTTGGCATATACGCTGGTGAATCAAATGAGCCTTTCATGCCATCGGCCTACTAAAGCTTAATGGGATACATCTATATCTCACAGAACGGGAGAAATAGGAGAAACATAATTAAGATCTAAGATAAGGCGTACGACGAGGCTTAAGGGCATTAGTTACCTTTCTAATAATGGAATTTTTTGGTTTTTTACTTCTTTTTTTTTTTTCACGTTTCTTGGAACAAATTATTCTTACGTACACGTACGTTAACTAAAAAATCCCAACAGTCAAAAAGTGAAAAGTAAATTAAATGTTTGGGTTGAGTATGCCCCAACTATGCGTTAAAAAACAACTATGCGTTAAATTGGGGTTTTCATAGTATCTGAAGCTAGTCAGACCACTCCTTCAGAAAAATTGGAAAGGGTCAGCTATCAGGATTCGGAAAACCTATGCGTACAGAACCATGGTATCCAGAAAATGTACCAAGCATGCTCGGGGACTCACTTTTGGGTTCCACACGAATGATTTGAACCGTTCATTATTATTATAACATTTTTCCGAGGGGCCCCACAAAATTTCAGCTCAATTGGACGGTTAGAAGTGCTTGAACCAAAGTCTCACCGTTTCAATCAAATTTTGAAACGGTGCCTACCCTGGGATTCTACTCTCGATCAGCTATAAGGGCAGTATGAGTAGGAAGCGGATCCGCAGTCCCAAACTTCTTGTCCCAACTCCCTGTCCCGTCCATCCGAACAGTCCATCTGAGCAATCAACGGCTCAGATTCCATCTCACTCCAAACAAATCTGAGCCATACACATTCATCTGCGAATCTGAGCAGTCGAGTATTCAGATGGACGGCTCGGATGAACGGGACACGGAGTCGGGACAATAGATCCGCAACTGTGTGAGTAAACCTTTGAAGCTAAAGCCTTTCCAGCAATGGTGCCTACCCTGGGATTTCATCTTTGTCCAAACTCCAAATACCCAGAAAATTTTAATTGCATAGACAGCGAATTCGTGAGTAATGAAAAAAAAAAAAAAAAATGACAAGAGGACTAAATAAATTATGTGATTGCAATGGAATAAACTCTTCGACACTTCATATTATTCATTATCGAATATCCAAATCAAAGTGGGGCCATACATTACTCCTCTTCCGAATATGAAAGGTCGGTAAAAATGAGAGGAGGTCACATTCTCCTTTAGTTAGCTCAAATCTGGGTTAAATTTAATTATTTTTTTTAATTTTTGATAACTTTATTATTTTTTAATTTCTTAATTTTTGTTAATTTTTAAGTTATTATTTATCTTTCTTTCTTCTTTTTTTTAATAATTCGAATCGTACTTTCTACTTTATAACTTTTCTAGGCTAGACAAACTGTAAAAATAAACACTAAGAGTTAAACGTTAACTTAGTCTCCTTTCTTTGTGAAAAATAAAAATAAAATGGAAGTGCAGCGATGGTATCCCGTCACTTCCATTAGAAAATATTGCCCAGTCACACCATATACTATATGTAAGGGATTCAACCACAATTATGTTGGGATCGAAGTTAAGGTTGCACCAAATGCACGTGGATTAGAAGTATTTTTAGCTCCAATAATAGGACATGAGGTTTTGAACTTGATCATTGTCTAATCAAGTCCAAGTTTCTTATCACTAATTCATTGAATCAACCCTGAGTTTCCCAATGCGAAAAGGAACCGGGCACCAAGTGCACGTGGATTAGAAGTATTTTTAGTTCTCAATCGTCCATTCTTATTTTGGACGGTTCGGATTTTCACTAATCTATTTGCGCGAATAGTTTATTTATTTGAGCGAATAGTTTATTTAAAATTCGAACCGTCCAAAACAAGAATGGACGACTGAGATCTCACTACAGCGCCCCCACTTCCATGGGGAAAACAGATAAAATTAGGGTAATGATAATGTCAAAACTATTTTTGTTTGTGTCAAAATTGTAATGCATAAAAGGCTTGTACCTTGCACATAGTACAAGATTTTTAAGCACTACAATTTTGGCACAAACAAAAACGGTTTTGGCATAAACAAAAAAGGTTTTGGCATTAGCACCACCCTAAAATTAATATTTGCTAAAATCAAATTTTAGTAAATGAGGAAGCCATTCGTTAAAATTTAAGATTTTTGCAATGCTAAGTTTAGTAAATAGCTTCCTCATTTGCTAAAATATTGATTTTTATCATTTGGGAAACTCTCCCCTCTAAACTTCATGTAAATGCGCTTTTTTTAAGTGAATATGACGAAACAATGGCATCATATCGGATTATTTCATTTACAAAACAAAACAAAAAAAAAAACAGAGAGAGAAGACAATGACATCATACGAGAAAAGAGATTATCGATGGGAAACAGCCATGAGAATAGGGGCCTTCTACGGGATCTATAGTGCACGGATCGGCCCATGAGGCCCATTTTTGTGTTCCTTACAAAAAATTCTCTATTGGTGAACAACCCCTGAAATTATTTATTATTTTTTTGAGTGCCCGAGTGAAAAATCAATTTCCAGACCGGAGGACTCTAATAAGAGAGGGTTTCCAATTGAGGGTGTTCCAATTTTGCCAATTTCGCCCAATTTTGCCCTTCAATTTCAGATCTGTTTTACCCCTCAATTCCGGATTCGGCCTGTTGGGTTTCTCGTGATATATGCGCCACTGCATGGGTTGTTCTGTCTTTTTAAGGTTGTTGGCTTTTCCGTAATTTATGTGCCATTGTTGCCTACTTTTCCATGGCTGGCACAGCTGTTCTTTGTTTCACACGTGTTGCGACAGAAGTAAACCCACTCTGCTTGAGCTTGGTTTTCGCGCCATATACTGGCAGAGAAGACTTTTGAGGCGGGAGTTCCATCTTTATCTTTACTCTTTATACTGCAAAAAACCAAAATCTCTCTCTCTCTCTCTCTCTCTCTCTCTCTCTCCTTGCAAAGAAATCGGAGACAGCTAGGAGTCGATCGAAGCGGTAGCTAGCTCCATGGATATCGACTGAGCCGACTGAAGGTAAAACTTTAGATTTCTCTCTCTTGCTCTCCGATCTTCTCTCTCTCCTTCGCTTATCTGGGTTTGTGAAATTTTACTCAAGGAAAAGAACCAGGCCATTTTGACTTCAGATACCCATACCTGGTATAGATCGAAACCCTAACTTTATGGCATCAGAGCCTAATTTTTGGTTCCAGAATCAATTTCTAACCTAGAGATGTATTTTTCATTGTTATCATGTTCATCTGTTTACCCCATGACAGTTATTTTTGGGTTCAAGACCTCGTGCGTAGCCAACCGAACAGCAACCGAAACCCAAAAATCAAAAATTGATCGAGTAATTTGTACAATCCATGCGTAGATCGAGTAATTTTTGGTTCCCTTCAGTTTGCAAACTAATAGTTGTAAGTTCTCGAGTTCTCAGTGCTTTCGGTTGTTGTTTGAATTACAGAACTCAAGTAAGTATTCCTTGACCCAAAAACCAACTATTACTCGATTAATTCCCTATGAGGACGGGAAGCAAAAAATCAAAAACTGAAACCCTACAAATGGGCAGAAACCCTACAAATGGTACTCCATTAATTAAGAGAAATAGATAGTCAGGCCTTCAAATTTTCCACTTTTGAACATAGGATTGTTTAAGCAAGTCCGTCAGTATGGTTGCTGGGTTTGTGTCACTTAATTACCAGGGAAATAAACTGATCAATTTGGTACTTGCTTTATACTAGCATTGTTCTGAATGAATTTTGTATGTTTCTTCCCTGTATCCTGTTAAGTATTTTTCCTTGTGGTGGATCGTTGGGCCAGAGAATTGAAGAACAAAATTAGGGTTTGAGGAAGGGAAAAACATTTTCGGGATATTTGGTGATTTGAGAGGCTTAAAGTTGCAAGAGACTTGAAGGAGAAAATCGAGAAAACGTTCACTTTGTTAATTTCTTATATAGCTCGTACACAGTATGGGTTGCGTGTTCCAGATTATATGTCCTTTGATAGTCTGTTTGGCTTTATAGATTCATGAAAGTCTCCAGGATACATTTGGGTTTAAAATAGGATGCTTAGCATCGACACATCACACAAGATATAACTAATTAGGTTGTTTTATTACTAAGGTTAGGGTACACTGGATTACTATTGTTTTCATTTACAAGTTGATATTCAACAAGGTTTAAGTTATGTACATTTAAGGTTCAAAGAAATTGGTTCCATTATTGGGGTTTCCCTCCATCTCTTTACTACTGAAATTCCTCATATACTTTCCTTTCTCTGAAATTAGTGCGATAATATTGATCAATTTGCGCTGATTTTGGACATCTAATGAATTCATGGATACTGTTTAAATCGAAATTATATTTTTATGCTTATTAAATGTCAATGAGAATGGAAAATAAAATTAGACTAGCTATAATTTCACTTTTGATCAGTTTTCTCCGTACTCTAGGTTTTCCTCTTAGATTTTGTGATTTGTGACTTTTTGCAGGATCAATTAGCCGTTCATGCTATAACTAAAGCACACGAGAAGTAACAACCTTTGCAGATATCGGTATGCATACCTCACACAGCTTTATCAAATGATTTTTCATTCTTACACCATATTGATATCAGATTTTGGATATTTCTTTCTGCTAGATCTTAGCGGGCGATAGGGAGAAAGACGGAACAAAGCTAGATGGATGGTTAGGGTTTTGAAATCACTAAGATTCGAAGTCAACTCAGATCGTGAGTTCTTTTGAACTTTGTTTTGTCCCTACTTTGAATTATTTTCCACATGATATTATCATAATAACAAATTAAATTGGGGAACATGTGCTTGATTGCAAGTTATTATTAGTTTTTTTCCCAAATTTTCTCCTTTTTGAGGCACTGCACTTATGAATTATCTATCTTTCTTATTATGATGTAGGTTTCAAGGATGGATTCAGATTTCCCGTTTCTGGGTTTGCAAAGAAAGATAAATTTGCAACTATATTTCAAATTAGTACGATGTGAACGTCTTTCAAATTTTGGGCCTTACTCTTTATCAGGAGGGCAAGCCAAGACTCTAATGTTTGTTCACATAAGTCCGGAGCTTGATGCTGTAGGAGAAACAATTAGCACACTAAAATTTACTGAGCGTGTTTCAACTGTTGAGCTTGAGTAGCTATTGTGATATTTCCTCTGTTTGACAAAGAGAAAATTTGAGGAAAAGGAAAGGAAAATATTATTTGACCACTGGTTCCCTCATGCATGAAATTCGTATGTATGTGTGTGTATGAAATTTGGTGTTGATATATACATATGTAGAAGTATTGACCCAATTACAGATTTCACAAGATTTCATTGCTTTTGGGAGTCACACATGAGTAACGGACATACTTCACAATTTAATGACTGGTGAGAAGCTCTATCACTGTATCTCATATATAAGAGCATTTCTAGAACTTAGTTTCTTATATAGTCTTTTCTCTCAGACAGGTGTGGCGTTTACAACTCAATCAAGTGCTGGATTAAATCCAATCGGAAACAACACCACAACGACCCTAAACTGGGATTGGCACAACAGTTTTGTATGAAAACATAAAGGGAGCAATACTTTTGGTGTGCCTCTTTGCTTCCAGCATAAACACAAGCAAATCTTTTGATTTCTCCAATTTGCTTCTTCTTTAATCTTGAATCCAATTTTAATACTGTATTCCAAGGTTTAGCAAACTATGGTAAAACCAATAACTCTCCTATGCCCACACTTCTTGCTGTTAATATTGGCATTCAACTTCCGCATTCCATCTTGTATTTTAAGATATCGTCTTCATTAGTCAAACTTCAGTACAAGTTCTTTTAACCTAACCTACCTCTAAGAAAAATCCGAAATCAAATACACGGGCATAAAATTCGTGCAACGCACGTAGCCTTGTACCTAGTATTTGAATAACCGTAGGTATTTGATCCAATGTTTTAATTTTTCAATTAGAATTTAAAATCCTAGACTCTGAATTAAAAATTGATACATTAAATTAAGCACTTACATTTACAATATTGAGCTGATTTTGGCCTCACAAGCTGATCTGTGCACATTAGGGGTGAAAAAAACCGACGGGACCCGAACCGACCGAAAAACTGAAAATTCGGTTCAGTGTTCGGTCGGTCCAGCCTGGGAAAAAAAACCCGAAAAAATCGAAATACATCTCGGTTCGGTTTCGGTTTCCCGGATTTTTTTTCAGACCGAACCGAACCAAAATACCCTAAAATAATCCCTATTTGGACCGAATTACCCCGAAACCACCCCTATTTGGACCGAAAACCACCCATATCTCGGTTTCCTGAAATTGACCCCGCAAAAAATAACAAATCACAGCCGTCCATCTCAATTTTAACGCCGGACCGAAAAAAACCGAAAAAACCGATAAAAACCGAAAAAATCGAACCACCCCGAACCGATCGGTCCATTGTTTTTTTCGGTCAGGATCGGTTCCCAGCAAAATCGCTCGAACCGATCAGTTCGGTCTCGAAAACCGAACCGACCGATTTTCACCCCTAGTGCACGTCGGTGCATTATCTGTCCCCATGGAATTATGCCATGAGGATACTCGGGCTTTTTTGTTTTGCACGAAGTAGAAGTAAAGGTCCCACTGGATCAAAGGAGCAGCATAATATAATATGCATTGGGATCCCTATAGCACATTACAAAACGTCTAAAGCATTATTCCCTGGATGATGATGTAAAACTTGTTATGCCCCCTCCGGAGAAACAAAAATCACAAAAATGAAACCTGCAGGAAAAAAAAATAAATAGTTTGATTTTGTTTGGTAATTCAGTACGTCTACGCGTTAACCTGTTTATAAGGTTAATATCTCAACTTCTAACCATACCGTAAAATCACATTCCATCATCAAGCTTCGATATCGATTGCATTGTTTGTGCTCTTCCCTTATCAGTCATATGTTTATTTCTCTTAAACCAATTGTAGTAGTTTATTTATGTGAAACTTCGACATAGTTTTTCATGTTAGTCTATACAGAGTTGTTGCTTTTTATAATTTGTAGCCCAATATACCAGATAGATCGAACGAAACTAAAGTTACCTTACCAGAGCAAAAATGAACTTGAAGTGATCTGATTTTCATTTTGAAAAACCCTATATCGAATTAAGCATTTTGGTTGGGAAATTGGAAGAAAACTGACCAAACCAAACCAAACCAAACCGATTTATCACAAGTACTTTCTCCATGGGTATATTTGGCATCAGAGCGGGGCTTGATGGAAGTTGGGATCTCACTGCTATTGACGATTGTATTGTTATTTGGCCTGATAGACCGAATATTAGCCGAGGCCTAATTTAGAAAGGGCTAAGCCCTGTATGGATTGCGTTGATAAAAACAGATTTGATAGCATGTGACTGGGAGTAGAACCGAAACCAAAGACTTTTTGTGACCTATTATTGGTTGTAGGGTGACTACAATTGCATAAACTTCTAAAGGTTTAAAGCGGGGCTCATTCTATTCCACATTTTGATTTCACGATCCAAACTGTTCATGTCACGATGCGTTTAATGTCCACGCCAAAAAAAAAAACCAAGTCTATCGGGGATCGTTAAAACTTAAAAGCTTGGTCTAGTCATATTTTTCGAATAGAAATAAACTGCCAGAGTCTGACTGTCTATTCCTCTTACGATAAATATGATTCGTTAAAAATGGATACCGCGGTTCGATGAACTTGATTTCTTGCAAAGATGTTAAACACATAGTGACTTACAAAATCAGCTGTTTGGATTGTCAAATTGACTAGTGATAGTCTCATTTTGCATCACATAAGGGATAACATGAAGGGTTATCAAATGAGAGAATCTTAATTCCGGTTGACATGTGTATGTCCCATTCGAATAATGTTCCCAGTAGATAACATAGGATATGTTGAACAACTCAACATTATTACTTACTCCTATAAAACATTACTCCAGCCCTAATACAAGGATTTAAGTGTCTGAAAAACAATGGTAAAATCATGAAAAAACGTGATCACTTGCCCAGGGGCGGACACAAGGGGGTGGGTGCAAGCGGGGTGTTTGGCCCCGGTACTTTCCCCAATTTTCTTTGTAATTTTAGTACACTTTAGATTTTTTTTGTAAAATTACTAAAAAGTGATCCCGTAAATTAGGCGAAATTTGCAATCTTGCATCCGTCACTGCACTTACCCATGTAGGGATCATTGACAGCTAAAGAACAGAGAATCTGAAACACGTACAGAACATGTTGCGAGTGGTCCAAACGAGTCACAAACAAAAAGACAAGCTAGCTTTGGGGCAACATGGTCTTCACTTCAGTGTTCTCCAACACACACAATAAAAACTCCCTCTCCATTCGAACTTCCCCAGAAAGCAGGTTCCATACAAGCCCGTCTGCATCCACCCAAACAAGTCATCTGTCTACATACATTTTTAATTTGGAACGTCTCGAACTCGAACCACCCCGGGTGCACATCGATTAAATCTTCACAAACAATCACAATACAAACGGAGGCCCGGCCAATTAAAATCATGACAAGGTTCAATATGGATTAGTCCCTCAGGAGTTGACAGTATCTTAAAAGTTTTGAATCTCATACCTGAAAGCAAACTCCTTAATTTTAGACATTTGTCCAGGTGGTCGCGTAGGGGACTGGGGATGTTCTCCGATTCGAGTAGATAGAGTTATGGTTGGTATGCTATTTTAAATTCCTAATCTAACTTATTAACCACTAACGCTGCGTATAGAAATAAAATATAAAAGGGTCATTCTAAGAAATAAAAAGACAAAAAAAAAAAATACACACTCCAATGCAATTTTTATACTCCCTCTGTCCCTTTTTGAAATGATACCTTTGGAAAACGTGTATTTTGGTAGCCTTTAAAAAATGCACTTCTATAGCATGTTTTAATTTTTTTGCACCAAATTAAAGTCCTCAATGAGCACTCTAATTTGGTATAAAAAAATTATATAAAGAAATATGTGTTTTATGAGATTGAAATTGCACGTTTTCCGATAGTGATCACTTAAAAAGTGTCGGAGGGAGTACTTTTTAGGGTTAATAATCTACTTGCTCCTTAAACTATTCAAATTTTAGTTAAATCCCCCTCCAACTACCAATTGAATGTACTTGTCCCTTCAACTAGGTAAACGTTAGTCACTTGGTCAAATCCATCCAAATTAATGGAAAAATAGGAAAAAACCATAACCATCTTAATTTGCTACCAACTGAAGGGTAAAGAAGACTTTTACACCCAAATCTACTCAATCCTGTATTTGGGTGTAAATCGGCAGCTCTAATTTCTAACCCCTCAACCTACTCGATCAAAGAGAAGGAGAGGAAACAGAACCAACACATCAGCTGAAGTTTTTCCATGGGAACAAAACCAAAAACCTTAATAATGCACTTCTAGAAACCTTAATAATACATACACATCCTCTCTATCACACTCTTGCAAGTAATATTGGAAAGCTTAATAATGCACTTCTAAAACAAAAAACCTTAATAATGCACTTCTAGAAACCTTAATGATACATACACATCCTCTCTATTACACTCTGTCACATACCCTCTCACATGTGGGGTGTTTGTATCATTTTTGCAAGGAATATTGGAAAGGTACAGGAAAAAGAGCAGATGACGACAAGGAAAGGAAATGCCCAACTTCAAAGCCATTGGGCTGCCAAGTATGCACGTAGTAAACAATGTCATGATTCCACATTGTTTATGAGCCAACAATTTTCTACGTCCCAGCTTAATTTCCAAGACAATGAACAAGAAGCAGATTGTTTTTGGAGACAGCGAGGTCTCATGATACCAACTTGGAAAGAAGAACGAACATATGGGGCAGAAGAGCATATTTCCACAAGAAGCTGATTTTTTGGGAAGAAGATGGGATTACATACACATACATATACATTGTTAGGTGAGAGACGTAAATACCCTTCAAAAGCACCAGCAGGGTTTTTTTTGTTAAGTTTTCCGTCCGTGAATTGGATGGAAAGCGAGGGATTTGACCAAGTGACTGAAGTTTACATAATTAAAGGGGTAAGTAACTTCAATTAATAATTAGGGAAATTTAACTAAAAATTGAATAGTTTAAGGAACAAATAGATTATTACCACTACTTTTTAACATATTTTCATACAACTATAACACATTTCAATATACTTGGGGTTGAGCCATCAGTTTCCATTATTAAAAGAACACACGTCATACAAATACTCCCCCATTTGTCACGGTTGCCCCAAAAAATTTCTCGCTGTTTTCCGCTTCACTTCCTCTGTTTTTTATCACTGACAAGTGACAAGTGACAACGTTTTCGCTGCGTCCTTCTGCCACCGCTATTTACATTACCAACTCTGTTCTCCCCCTTCTCTTTTCTACCCTTTTTTCTTGGGTCCTTAAAAGTTATGAATATAACCAAATCAAGTCCTTTGGGTTTGGGTGGAACTCCGGCTATGAGCTATGGTAATTTGGACAGATTGAGCAGTGCTTGGGGTGAGAGAATTGGAAGTTTTCAGATCAACAGAGTCGATTTTCTGGCTAAGGAAAGGAGAAGGGGTGAGGGGAAAAGTTTGTTATCGAAGTGCTGCGATGGCGGCGGGTGCGGTGGTGGGAAGGTTTTTCCGGCAGAAGAAAATGAAACGTTTGTGAAGATGATGAGGGAGGCTCAGCCGTATTTTCTGGCTCACAGAGGCTGCACTTTCGTCGTGATTTTGTCGGCTGAAGTTGTTGATAGTCCTTTGTTGGAATCCATACTCAAGGTAAATCATCTCTCTCCTCTCCCATGAATAATATCAAATTCGCAATTATTGCATTCGTCTTCTTTTTCCCCCTATATTTTAAGTAAGTGTCAAGGTCTGATTGCGCCAACCTCGACTAAGTTCTCCGTTTGATTTTAGCAACCCAGTTGCTAAAATCAACCATGATTTTAACACCTGGTAAACTCATTTGCTAAAATCATGGTTGATTTTAACAACGAAAAACTCATCCTAATCTTGAAGCCTAAAGTTATGAAGATAAGGGCAGGGAAAATCTCCGGTTGCTCCAAAAGAATTGATAGCACGTTTTGAATATGAGACCTAAGGAGCAAACCCCGAAACATGATTATTGCATTCTTGATTAGTTCTCTTTTTGGAACATAGGGATATGATACTATATGAGACGAAGACTATAGAGAATATGAGAAGAATGGAAGATAAAAGTTTAACGAGCTTAATACACTATTTTTGCCATTTTTGCTTCTTTCCTCTCTAATTAATTAAAAAAATGGAAAGTTTTAACTTTCTCTTCTTCTTTTCGCTTTCTTTTCCCCCATGTTCCGAACAAAGCATGAGCCTTTTGAATTTGGAAATGAAAAGTTGTTGGTGATTCTTTTCTTTTTTGTTGTCTTTTGGAAAGGAGATTTTTGCATACCTCTTGTACTCCTATTTTTTTTAACATATTCTAACCAAGTGTTGAGGCGAGCTTGCACACACCTTGATTAATCTTGGGGCTTGAAGTTATGAAGTTAAGGGTTGCGCAAACCTCCCAAAAGAGTTGATACAACATTTTGAACCTGAGACCTTAGAAGGAAGTATACCCTTAAATATGATTATTGCATTCCTTGATTGATGCTCTGTCCAAAACTTAGGGATATGAGACGAAGGGTATGTTTGGAACTTGTGGAAAGAAGTGGAAAGGAATAGAAAATTTTAAAATTTTCCCCCTCCTTGTTTGGTTCTTAAAAATGAGAAGAGAAAATTTTAAATTTCAATTCAACTTTTTCTTCCAATTTCTCCTCAATTTTTCTTCCAATTTCGTTCTTAATTATTTTTCCTTTTTTCCTATGTTCCAAGCACACCCGAAGACTAGAGAATATGACAAGAATGGAAGAAGAAAAAATTTAATGTGCTTAATACACTATTTTTGCCATTTTTGCTTCTTATCTAAAAAAATGGAAAGTTTTTTACTCTCGTCTTCTTTTCGCTTTCTTTTTTCCCATGTTCCTAACAGAGCATGAGTCTTTTGATTTGGAAATGAAAAGTTGTTGGTGATTCGCTTTTTTTTTTTTTTTTTTTGTCTTCTTGAAAGGAGATCTTTGTGATTCTGATGATGATGATTTCCCCCACCATCAGTTACCAAAATTTTTGTCTCTTTTAGCTTGGCAATTTAAATTGCAAATTTCATACTCCAGAAGAAGCTTCGTTTGGCTACATTTTCACCGTGTTATCTTTTCCATTTGGTTCCATTTGCATATTAGGAAAAGTATATTAACAGAACACTTTACACAACATTGCTGTGTGCAATGTAAAAATGACTTCTCATTCATTGCCCAATGATACAGTGTCACATATGTGCATATTATTGTGCAAAGTGTTGTGTTAGTAGCACACTTCCGAATCTTTTTCCCGGACATCCAAAAGTAATGGCTTTGTGTGATGGTTTGGGGATCCTGCAACGCATCATTTGCGTTGTACCGTGCAATGCACCAATCCAAATTGTCCAAAAGTGTTTTCAATGGTCTGTATTCACAAATATTTTCTTACTGGTTAAAATTCATTTGCAAATCCGGACCATTGATTTCCGAAATGGATAGCTGCGATGTGAGCTGCAGGGTCCCCAGGTCCTTGTGTGATTAAATTTCGAGAGATGGCCAAAATGTACAATTATATTAGAGTTTTCATATTAACTCCAATATCCTGTCAAAATTTTACAAGATAAGGGGATAAAATTATTCTGCCAATCGCATTTAAACTCTCCAAAATAAATAAGTTCATTTACTTACAAACACAAGCAGCATCAATTATCATGGAGCTAAGACAATAACCATAAAGACAAAAGAAGAAAGAATTAACATACAGCATTTAAGAAGAAAAAAATAGTACTTTAATGATATTTTCTACAAGAATTGCGATACATACACTCCCTGGGCCCCACACCCCACGTGAGAGAGGGTGTGGTTGGGAGTGGCTCCCAGGGAGTGTATGTATCATTTTTCTTTCTACAAGTGGGTGAAGCATTCATAGAAAATTCATTTGGCTCCTTAAAGGAGTATAGTCTTTAGTATTACTTTTGACCTTAGCTTAGCAAGTGTTACTTTACTTAGGATTTTTTTTCTTGGGTAATCTACACCACAGGAGTAACAAATGTTGCATATTGTCAATGTGGTATAAGCCTTTTTGGATTACAGTTGAAACACACATACCTTTTACTCATAAAAAATATCACATAGGTACTCTAGTTTTTTGGAAATGACACTCAATAAAATTCCAACATATCTTATGTGGAAGAAACTACATATTTATGAAAATATATTGTAGTAGGATTTACAAGCTCATGAAAAATTCAAAAGATGCACGACAACAGCATCTGTAAACCTATAAATGGAAAATTTAGGTAAAACCCGAAAAGCATGGTGCAACAACATCTGTAAACCTCTAGGTATTCTACCAAAGGCCTAAATTTGCTACAATTTTTCGGTTCATTTAATAAATATGAATCATCAAAAGAGGAGAGGAGAGAGGGAGAGAAAGAAATAATAATAAAGGAAAAGCTTGTGAACAGTGGATCATTAAATGAACCGAACAACTGTAGCAAATTTTAGGCCTTTGGTAGAATACCTAGAGGTTTAGGTATGCTGCTACCTTGCTTTTTTGGTTTTTGATCAGGTGTTTTACCTAAATTTTCCATTTATAGGATTTGTTGCAGTTTCTCTAAAGAACATTGTTTAATACTTCCTCTGTCCCAAATTGTTGGTCCTATTCAGATTTCAATTAAAGTTTAATTAATATTTTAAAAACTTTGTATAATAGAACTAATTGAGACCTATCAAATAATATTCATATTGCTCATAAAATACGTTACAGATTGAAAGATATGAACAGTTGAATAATTGCATCGAAATCTGTCAGGACCAACAATTTAGGACGGAGGGACTACTTTAATTGGGTAAAATATTACTGACAACCCTTGGTTTTTTCTTTTTGATACATACCTGTCAACTATGATAAATAACTACTGCCTCCATCCCAAAATTTTGGTCCTTTTTTTTTTTGTGGATGTTCTATAATTTTTGTCCATTTTATCTAGTTCGAGAGGGAAAAAAGAGCAATTGTCTCTTTTACCCCTTCATCCCATATTCAAATTCAAAATGAAAAATAGAGGGAAAACTATAAGAGCAACAACAACAAATTCGGTAAATTTTGACGAAAAAAACTGGTGCACAGTGCATATAACTATCCCATCTCTCTCAACACTCAAACAATACCACCCATTTTACCTATCTTTTATTAAAATACTAGTATTGGTTCAAAAAAAAAATAAAGGAAGAGAGAGAAACTTAGCTGTACGAGAGAGGGGGAGAGTGAGAAAGGAAGAGAGAGAAATGCATAAAAAAAGTGTTTGGAGGTGAATAGTGCATAGGTAAATATACGTAGGTACTATAGCAAAATGTATGAGGAACAGTAGTATATCTAATCTACTGCATTCCTCTTTTCTTACTCCTCTTCTCTATTATACCTTATTTTGTACGTATCCTACTCTACTGTTTTTGCTCTAAAAGAGTTTAAAATGGTAATCATTGTGTGTTTTCTGGTACTTCGGAAATATAATCATTGCATTTTCAAACAAAAGGGTAATTTTGTAAATTTACATATTTGAGAGTGTAATGATTGTGTTCCCTAAAAAAGTTGGAGTTCCAAAAAAGGTTTAAAATTTTGGGTCGGAAGGGAGTATATTTAACGAACCATTGTTCACAAGCTTTTCCTTTTTTCTATTATTTCTTTCTATCCCTCTCTCATCTCCTCTTTTGATGGGCCAATAATATTTAATTTGCACGCATAATAATATATTATAGGATTTGATAATAATAGAGAGGATAATACAGATGATGTTGAAAGATTGAAAAGAAAGGTGGATAAGTAAATTGAAAAATTGCTTCACTAGCATTTTTTGCTATAATAATAGAGAGGATAATAAAGATGATGTTGAAAGATTGAAAAGAAAGGTGGATAAGTAAATTGAAAAATTGCTTCACTACCATTTTTGGCTCAAATTTTGCCAATTTTATTGCACTTTGCTCTTAGGGGTTGTTCTAACTTAAGTTTATTTTTTAACCTGGCATATTATGAGATGTCTCGTAAAGCGTAATAAGTCAATTTAAAATTTAAATTAGAAATTGGAACAATGCTTTACTATAATAAAAAATAAAAAAAATGAGAACATCTGCCCCCCACCGTATGAGGAACCGAGAGAGGGGTTCACCGAGGGCTGGATACATCACAAAATCACATACTTAAGCTCCGAAGATCTTTATGTTAGTGAACATAGCATCATCGAACACAACTCCTCGCTAGGTATGCACAATGGCCCGGTAGTCCGCCTAGTCCAACCTGTTTTTTTTAAGGCTTGGGATAAATATTTAGGCCCATAGGCCCCGAGCTGGGTTGAGATTTTAAGCCTGTTCAATAAATGGGTTAGGTTTGAAAAATTCCTCTGAGGCCCGACCCGGCCCGATTTAGATAATATTTTTATTTTAGAGAAAAAAATAGAAGCGCTAACACTTTGCAGCAAAAATTGCACAAATTCTCTCACATGAGATATGTGGGACCCATATATGAGTGGTAGGTCTCTCATATCACATGTAAGAGAATTTGTGCAATTGTTGGTACTATTGTTAGTGCCTATAGCAAACCTGTTTATTTTAATAATATATATAGAGATTGATGGATGATGAAGCGTTCCATATTCTTGAGTACTTTAATTGCACCCTAATTTAAAAGTCTATTTTTAATGTTTTTGGAAGAACTAATAACTTTAAGTATATTATTACGTTGTGAATTGTAATTGTGATCATTATTATTGATTAATGGGTAATGATAATGCCAAAACTGTTTTTGATTATGCCAAAACTCCAATGCATGAGTACAAGTAATTCATGCACTTGAGTTTTGGCACAATCAAAAAGAGTTTTGGCATTAACACTACCCTTGATTAATTTATGTTTGTTAGACCATGCTTTAGAAAATAAATGAGCTTGTTGGACGGGCATGAGAAAAGTTTTATTACAAGCCATACAAAAAACAAAAATGCTAGAGCCACACACTTTCAACCACACACTCTCTCACATGTGGTGGGGCCCACCCCATGTGGGACCCACAGTGGGCCCCACCACACGTGAGAGGGTGTGTGGGTGAAAGTGTGTGGCTCTATCACTATTGTACAAAAAACAAATAGTATTTATTACCATTAAGGTTAGTCATTCATTTTTAATTACCATTGAGGTCAATCACTTTCTTTTGGGGTTAGACACTTAAGGTGCACTTTCATATTATATGATTTTTAGTGATTTAGACATTTTCATAGGGTACCCTAGAATTTTAGGTATTTTCATAGGGTACTCTAAAGTTTAGGTTTATGCACTTTCATAGGTATCCTAGGGTTTAGGTGGGGTGGGGAGAGAGAGAGAGACGGGCAAAGAGTTGGCGGAGCATTTTTTCCGGGAAAAATGGAGCGGGATGTGCATGGCCTCCAAAAAGTGGAGCGGCCTGTATAGCCCTTTGAAAAATCAAAATTTTATTTGGGTTGGGTTTAGGCATGTTAAATGAAGCCGAATTATAAATGGACCGAGTTTGACAATATACAAATCTCATTACTCCTATCTAGCATAAACCAGGTCCGAACCCAACCCAGCCCGGTGTACGTGCATTCCTACTCCTCACAACAGTCATACACGTGTGTCCGATGCTGTGTCGGGTTATCATTTTTTACCCTAACCAGTAACAGATTCAGACTTGGCTTCCTCCATCGGGTCCCCTCCACCAGACCCCCTCCCGCTCCTTTCCTGGAACTTACCTCCGCCGTCCAACAATCGTCTAGAAACTGAGCAATTTTTCGTGGCGGCTCTCCTCCGTCTCTTGATAACTCGGACCAGCTTAAGCGCAGACTATGAATCACCACCCTATACTACACCCTCTCTAGCTCTCAAAATCAGCGTTTTCCTTCTCCAACCCCTTCCCCATTCCATGGCGGTTTCGCCTCTAAGCCCTTGCCTTCCTCTCGGCCACATCCACCGAAAAATCTCTCCGATGCCGAGTGGTTTTGGAGAGAGGCTTGGCGGCCTCGGGTCGATGAATCGCTCGTTGGCTGCGGTTAATTTGGGGAAGAAGATGTCTGTGAAGTGTAACGTTTTCTCCGAAACTGATACCGACTCCAGTAGTAAATGTATAAGAGACAAACAGTTCGTGAGGTTTTTCCGTGAGGCTTGGCCGTACTTTCGAGCTCACAGTGGCGGCACCTTTGTTGTCATTATTTCCGCTGAAATTGTCGATAGCCCTTACTTGGATTCTGTTCTTATGGTATGTTTCTAAACCACCACTACTATTTTTCATGCTTGCTGTGTATTTCTGCAATGGGTCAGTTTTTTGAACAGGACTAATTGCTAGTATGTATTAAATCTCCTTAAATATATAATCTTACGAGTTTAATAGTGATCGGATTGATAATCACACCACATTGTATTGTGCAGTCTATACATGTATAAATCTCCTTAGATATATAATCTTGCGAGTTTAATAGTGATCGGATTGATAATCACACCCCATTTGTGCAGTCTATAGTATACATCGTGGGATTAAACATCCGTGACATGTTTAATTCGGATGGTAAATACTTTAATCAAACACTGGATATTTAGTCATATCAGGTATTTATTCCAGTCCAATGCTTATAGCCGGTCAAATAAAAGGGCCATATAGGTATGTACATGCAACGGGATAGTTGATGACAAATTGAAAACGCTAACCAAAGCTTATAATGTGTTTTTTTAAATTGTGATAAGTTATGCAAAAAAGTGTATTGAGATGCATGAAATTTATTCAAGTTCTGGATTTGAGGATAGTTGCAACTTAATCGTCATTCCGAGGGCTGTTGTTTAGCTCTTTGGTTGTTTTGCTTGTAGTCATTGCTTGACTTGATTTTGATTTAATTGGTTGGAAGAAACCTGTTGGAAATTGTAATTATGCTTTTCTTTTCCTTCTTGAATTTTGTAGACACTTGTTAATTCTGGTCGACTATGAGTTTCTTTGAATCTCTCCAAGTTTCAAGGATCACAACTTACGAAACATGATTTTATCATACACAAAATTGGGGTATGACATTCACTATAAATTTGTACACAGGATATTTCTCTCCTTCATGGCTTGGGGATGAAATTTGTACTTGTTCCAGCAACCCATTTACAAATTGATAGGCTCCTGGTTGAGAGAGGTGGGTGAAACCTGGTTGCTTTAACTGGGTTGTGTTTCTCATTTATGCCTTTTCTAGCCTACATATGCCCATATGGGTAATAAAGTTACACAAGCACATTTAGTATGTTTATCATTTGTTAGCAACAATGCTTCTTCCATCATCACAGTCATAGTACTTTCGTCGTTTGTTATGCTGCATTGTTGTCTATTGTTTTTGTTTTCCCATTTGAAGAATGCCACCCCCCTTAAAGTGAGAACTACTGTGGAGAGAATGCTGAAGATGTGAAATTTGCGTGAACTAAAGTGTCGATTTTTTATATTGGGTGAAGTTTAACATGTGGATATCTAGAGGTCCTTTGCCCCCAGATGCCATTGGAGGAACCTCCATCCTTTAATAACTAAGGCGACCACCTTGATCACCACCCGTCGAACTCCATTCTCAAGCTCGCTCATCACCTAAAAGAGCGAGCTCACTGAGGATAACCTCTCTAGGAGGTATCTCCTATCACCTAAGCACTTGTAGCTACACGAGCTCACAACTTCTTATGGAGAATCCAATATCACCTTGGCTGGGAGCAGGGCCTAGGTACTTTGTTCGGGACCTAAGGAAGCACGAGGCTTGTAGGATAGAAAAAAGGGAATGTCAAAGGCTCAAGGCTCAACTTCATGAGGGGAGCTCCATCTTGACGGGCAGGAGAGAGAGGGGGGGCCTGGGGGCTCGCGTACGTCATCCGACATCTGACACAACCACACCTTTGCAACATCCACCCAACAAGATGACATATAGGAGCCTGTATCATGCCTATCATCTGTCCATGACATGGACCTCCATATATCACCCAACATGTCTCTAAGAGTCCCATGATACAGAACTCCTCATAACGCTTAAAAGATAAACCCAGTTTGCCCTTAACTCCATTATCAAGCTCGCTTATCACCTAAATGAGCGAGCTCATTAAGGATAACCTCTCTAGGAGGTATCACCTATAGCCTAAGCACTTGTAGCTCCACGAGCTCACAACTTCTTATGAAGAATCCAATATCACCTAGGCCGGGAGCAGGGCCTAGGTACTTTGTTCAGGACCTAAGGAAACATGAGGCTTGTAGGCTAGAATAAAGGGAATGTCAAAGGCTCAAGGCTCAACTTCATGAGGGGAGCTCCATCTTGACTCGCGTACGTCATCCGACATCTGACACAACCACACCTCTGCAACATCCACCCAACAAGATGACATATAGGAGCCTGTATCATGCCTATCATCTGTCCATGACATGGACCTCCATATATCACCCAACCTGTCTCTAAGAGTCCCATGATACAAAACTCTAGTTCTGGTCATAACACTTAAAAAGAGAAACCCAGTTCACCCATACTCTGTTGCACATTAGTGGGGAGAAGCTAACCAGTTGGCTTTTCCATCCTCCAAGGCTCTTATATAAATAGGAGTTCACACCTCATTCAAGACAAGCATTCAATACACTTTGAATACAAACCTTCCGCATTTACTCTCTGGTTGATTGCTCTCCATTGCCATCCCCTTCTCTCTAAGGTTGCCCTGAACACTCTCCTCCTTCACTTCCGGTGGTCTCGAGCTTTTGTAGTGCCCGCCATATACCTGGAGGGCTATTTCAGGTACTCTTTTCTGTCCTCATATCTACATAATGCAAGCAGGGATACAAGGCAACTCTTCTTAGTCTCAAGGTTGTACTTAGCGACTAAGCATTTCTCCCATCTCAAATCTCAGTCTGAGTAGTGAGAACTTCATGGATCGAGGAGTGTTCGGGTGCCCATGTGAAATGATCCGTTCTCTAGTTGCCTTGGTGAGACCAAGACAGTGCCAAGTCCCATGCGTAATTAAGGGAATAATTCATGTTGCTTCAATAATCCCTATTCAACTACCAAGCTATAAAAATCTCGACATTCTATTAATGACCTAAGAAGCTCAGATAGAGACACGGTCACAAGGGACACAAACAATACGACATGAACACAAGCACAAACACGTAGATATAGTGTTTCTCTAAAAGGACGTGAATAGGTTGTCTTGAATATATCCAAATGCGTATCTACCATAAGTTTGCGTCCCACGTTAAATAACACAGTAAGATAAATTATGAGGAATCTTGATGGACATGGGACTTGTGAAATCCTAAGAAACAAGGGCATGGACACGAGACTGAAGAAATCATTAAAAAGAAGGGCGTGGATACGAGACTCAATAAATCGTTAAAAAGAAGGGCATGGACACGACTAGAGATACTAAATTACGTTTTTCCTTTTTCTACAAAAGTTTGAGTGAATTTTATATATGTCTGACTTGAATAGATTTCAAATTTTAGAATGTGATAATTATATGTTAGCAAGTTTTAAGAAGTGTCAATTCATTGCAATACATGATAGATTTATGCGGAGAATTTTAGGATCATGTGGAATGGAAAAATCGAAAATATTTATGAGGAGATTTTCGAAAGGAAAATGAGAGTCATTGGATCAAGGCTATCCTAGTTATCACATGCTATGTCCTCAAGAGGACGGCTATCCTAGTTATCCATATGAGAAAGTGGAGGCTATTTAAGGGAAAAGCGTTACTTTAGAGTTTCTTTTTGGACGTTCTTTTGGTAGTGTACTGAGAGTATGTTAAGAAGCTCTGTACGACTAGGGAGAGAGTTACTCCTAGGGAGTCAGGAAGAAACTCTTTAAGGTGGCGTGAGAGCACCCAAATGGAGAGTAATCCAGCGTGTGTGAATTTTGAGATCTTGGTGTTGCAGCGTGAGTTTTGTCAACTGTGATTCGTAAGTGCTCAGAGTGAACTAATTTATAGCATGTGAGCGATGTGTGTGTAATAAATACATGCATACATTAATGATAATAAATAGAAATAGTTTTTTTTTGAGGTATTCCACCGTGTGCAGATTCAATATGAGGTGAGAGCGCATACTCTACAACTGTAGAATTGTAATGCTGTTAATTACATGAATTTATTTTAGTTTATATTGTGTTGTGGAATGGCATGTAATCCGGTATGGTGTTGTTCTTTCAGGAAGTGAGCCTAAGTATGTAGGCCGATACAGAATTACTGACTCTGATTCTCTCCAAGCATCGATGGATGCAGCAGGTAGAACACGCATTATGATAGAGGCAAAGCTGTCTCCAGGACCGTCTCTATGCAATATACGTCGTCACGGTGACAATAGTCGTTGGCATGATGGTGTCACGGTTGCTAGTGGTAACTTTCTTGCAGCTAAGGTAAAAATGCTATTCCTGCAAGATTAATTTTTGGCTATTTTGCACATGACATTTGGTTTGTTTATTTTGATATTATCAGCAATTTTTAAAGTTTCAACTTAACTAGCGGGGTGGTTGTTCTCTAATGTTATATTTGATCAGTATATGAAACTTTGACTTCAATTTGTTACTTTTGGCAGAGAAGGGGAGTTGTCGAAGGAATTGATTATGGAGCAACAGGTGAAGTAAAGAAAATTGATGTTGCTCGTGTTCGTGAGAGGCTTGATAAGGATTATATAGTTATCTTAAGCCAACTTGGCTATTCCAGCTCCGGAGAAGTTTTGAATTGCAAGTACGCTAATTAGGTTTGATAGGTACCCTTTGTTGCTTGGCTTAAATTGCTTAGGCCTCGTTTGATTCGCGGACTAAAACAGGTGGGATTGATAGTCCTAGGATTGATAGTCTTGGATTTTTTGTCCTGGGACGAATTTAGTGTTGAATCTCACACAATTCCTTGTTTGATTCGCGCAGGATTAACATCGGGATATCCCACGTTTCGGCCAATCCCATGTTTGGTTCCCTAAACTACATTTCAGGATTAATTTCAGGACTATCTCTTTCTCTCTTCCTCCATCTCTCAAACCAATTCCACCAAATTAAAAATTTTCAAATTATAACATGATTCTTGAAAAACTAAATTAGTCCCAGAAAAAGAAAAACAGAGTACATGAGCCGTCTCTATAAACATTATGGGACCTTTTCTGTCAATGAGCCTTCTCTATAAACAATATTCCCACAACCGCTAAGCCCACCTAAGCAGCCAACCAAGTCTTCAGATTGCTATTGTTACATCCTCAGTTAAAGTTCAAATCCAAGCAAGGGACAACAATTTATAGCACATTCAAGCCCGACATGGTTTGATGATTAGTGGACAATTTTATTTTTATACAAACCGAGCAAAACCAAATAACTTATTTTTGATACAATCGTTTTCTGTACTCGTTGAGGCCATGGATGGCTTGGTAGGAGTCGGATCCGCCATGGATGTGAGTAGGTGTGATGAAATTGGTTCGAAACTCACCGGAGGAGTGTAGATCTAAAACTCCTTTGAGCAAAAATGGAAGAATCCGAGTGGGTTTATGGAGAAGACGAAGAGAGAGAGAGAGAGAGAGAGAGAGAGAGAGAGAGAGAGAGAGAGAGAGAGAGAGAGAGAGAGAGAGAGAGAACGAGAGAGAGTAACCTCTGTCAATGGAACCGCCATGGATGTGAGTAACCTCTGTCAATGGAGCTGCTCTTCCCCTTCCATGGATGAGAGAGTGCAAAG
This sequence comes from Vaccinium vitis-idaea, assembly GCA_963854785.1. Taxonomy (NCBI): domain Eukaryota; kingdom Viridiplantae; phylum Streptophyta; class Magnoliopsida; order Ericales; family Ericaceae; genus Vaccinium; species Vaccinium vitis-idaea. The sequence continues at coordinate 11,799,068 of OY978219.1, forward strand.
GACGAAAGGAAAAGATAAAGAAGAAGCAGATGAAGCAATTGGGTTATAACAGTGGCAATTTTGCAATTACCTGCTCTTCCCTTCCGTGTGTTTTTATCCGGGACTGTTTAGTCCCCCCCCCCCCAATGGGATAAAATAATACCCCCCATATAGGGACTAAATTAGTCCCGGGATTAGTAATCCCAGATGCTTTTTGGGAACCAAACGCTGGATATGCGGGATTAGACACATGTTATCCTATCCCAGTCTTTTACCCTGAATCAAACGAGGCCTAGTTACTTTAAAACAGACCCATATCTATCATGTGAGGTTTTTGACAATATGTGCTTGATTGAGGTAAAAAGTGAGATTTTGGCGTATTATATCTAGCTATTAAGTTAGAGGGACTTCAGTAGTTCTTGTACTTGATTTGTGATATTTCTTATTGGGTCCAAAAAGTCTTGATCTTATAACTATCAGCCCTTGCTGTTGAGCTCTCGAGTTTTCTTGAAAGGTATCTTGCGTGGTCTTCAATTCTCTTTCTATGTTGATGTAAGACAACTTTAGGAACTCACTATTAGCATCATGGTGGGATTTGATATATATACACAATCCCCTTCCCATCCAAACCACTAAAATCTGGACAGTTTTTCATAAAACTGCACATATACAGTTTTTTTGAAAAACTGCTCGGATCAAGCCCTTCCCGGTTTGTTTTTTTTTTTTGCTGATTTCTAGCGGGGACTCTTAAAAAACGTTTTAAACACATTGTGCGGCTTGGATCGTCAAGATTTGGTCTGGAACTATGAGGTTCGGATGGAGTCCGTAACTTAGGGTTTGGACAGGAAGCTGATTGTGTGTGTGTGCGTGTGTATTGGGTAAATCTGGGTATTGATATTTAATCGCCTAAAGATAAGGTACTCTTAGGTAGACTATAGTCCTTAACTTTTGTAGAAAAGGCAACTGCAGTTCAAAGAGATTTTCAAAGGGTAGGTTTGGATTTCAAAGTTTAAGTTTGTTAAAAGTTCTTGATAGTGACTATCTAAGCCAGGATACTCAATAGTTATTTAAATTGAAGGCTTAAGCTTGATGATGGTCTTAATAGCCAATAGGGGGTCTCAAAGAACAACTTTTTAAAGGAGTGACTTGTACCCTAGCAGTGTTTGTAGGGACATTGTGACTACTGGCTCCCTTGTGGAATCCCTTTTGGTTGTGGTGAAAGAACAACTTTTAAGGGGCTAGGGAAATCCAATCTAGGATTCCTTGCGAGTTTACCCCTAAGGTAGAGTTGCATAACACATGACATAAAACTTGAAAAGCTTCAAGTCTCAGCTCTTTATGACTACGAAGCTAAGAAGCACAGATAAGGACACGAGACGACACGACTCGGACATGAGGATACGTCACTTATTAAACAATTAGGACACTGTGACATTGGGACACGTCGAGTGTAGCATATATTTATGTTATCGTCTCGTAGATGTATCTTTTGAAGTCATATCAAAGTTAATAACCTTATTTTTAACTAAGTAAGAGGAAAAATACAAACTTTATTAACATACAGATACAATTAATGATCACCATATAAATATCATGATTCATGAACCAAATATCCATTGACATTTTGACTCTAGGTCAAGTAACCTCCTAATGTGTCCTTAACAGTTAACATATCCTAGAGGCTGGAGTGTCCTCGATGTGTCCGACAAAAAGTATAATGGAAACATGGGACACATATTTAGGCATGGCTAACATATGTTTGGACAATGGAGTGTCATGTTCATATCAGATGCGTGTGAGACACATGGCCAGTAGACATGTATGTACTTCTTAGTTTTAGACTATTGAACTCTTCTAAAGTTCTAAGTCTACGAGGATAATGACTAACAATTAGGATAATGAGAAATTTTGATGAGTTGCAAAGCTGAGTATTGTAGACCTAATTAGGATTCATATATGATCCAATGACATACAATGATCAGAAGTATGACCCATTAGTAACGCCGGTAGGCTAGAGCCAACATCTTGCAAATTATAAGTTTTTTGTTGGGTTTGATAGTGCGATTTTTTTGGCTAATATTAGGAACTCAAACATTACACATTTCTTTGAAGAGTTACTTGGTTAGGACGTCTCTCTCCTGCATACCACTTCACTTAGGGTGTCTTGTACAAATATTGTTAACTTAAACAACTAGTCATATGGTTGATATATTTTCTTTGGAGTTAACTATAACAACTAGTCATATGGTTGATAATTTTTTTTTTGAGTTATGTGAGCACTTAAGATCTATCTTATGTTATTTGCTTTTGAAAATTTCAGTGCATATGAAGTTGCTACAGCTTGTGCCTTAGCACTTGGTGCAGAGAAGCTTATTTGCATTATAGACGGCCCAATCCTGGATGAGTCTGGACGCCTTATTCGTTTTTTAACTCTTCAAGACGCAGACATGTTGATCCGTGAGCGAGCTAAGCAAAGTGAAATAGCAGCTAACTATGTTCAAGCTGTTCGTGGAGAAGATCTTACTGGCTTTGCCCATAGCGAGTCCAATGGAAGTCTAACCTCTCTGCAGAATGGGAAGGGTTATAGTGATAATTGTGCAGCGACATTTCACAATGGTGTTGGCTTTGATAATGGCAATGGACTGTCTGGTGAGCAGGGTTTTGCTATTGGAGGTCAAGAGAGACTGAGTCGACTAAATGGTTACCTTTCTGAATTAGCTGCTGCAGCTTTTGTTTGCAGAGTAAGTTTGCAGCTTGATGGATAGACAATGTTTCTCAACCACCTAATTTTGCCGATTTACTCATAGTTCTGTATATTTTAATAATAGTTCTTCAAATGACTATCCATTTTGTTGTAGTATGAAGCAATGGTGACTACTATCTAATTATCTAATCTATTAAAACTAGATAAATCCTTGATAATTGGGCAAAAGGGTTTCATTTTGGTTTTTTTCCCCCACTTTCAACTTCATTAGGTTGGACATTTGTATAATGACATTCATTTTGAAAAAAGAACTTTAAATGGGTTGCCTGTGGATTATGGATCTTAAGACCATTTTTCCACTTGCAATGGTAGGGCCGTGAGGCCAAATTTCTATTGAGTGATGATATGTTATTACAGTAGTTGTGTAACTATTGGGTGATGATTCAGTTATTAATTCAAGCAAAATTCTTTGGTTGAACTTGTAAAATTTTGCTTATGTCACTAAAGTCAAGAAGCTTCACGAGGGGTAACATGAATAAATGAAATGTGGAGACATGATTCATGATGAAATGTGGAGATTTTACAACGTTATCAAATTGAGTAGTCAAATGAGCTTCAAAAAAGGCATCATTTACATTTTATGCTGGACTTCAATATCGAAGCTTATGTACCATGAATAAATGTTGCTGTCGAAATGCTGTCTGTTCCAGGATAATTTTAGGAGGCTGATATGTTAACGTTTCTGGTTTCTTCTTTTGCTTGATTAGTTGATTTAAAATTTTCCAATTTGTGACTGTGGATTGTAATCATTAAGCATTTGATAATGCAGAAATGAATGCTCTTAGGTGCTTTGCATTCGTTTAGCTTTGTCCAGAAAGTTCTTGTTAAGTTGTTAGGTCCTTCTAATTTGTTTCAAGTGAGATCACAGTTGGATTCCTATGACGTGAATTTTGTATTGCTATCACAAAATTTTAGATAGGTAGTCAGTGGTTTGGTTATCATTACCATGTTTCCCACTTTTTTCTTTCAGGGAGGAGTTCAGCGAGTTCACTTAGTAGATGGCACTATTGGCGGAGTTTTACTACTGGAACTGTTTCAAAGAGACGGAGTGGGGACAATGGTGGCTAGGTATCCAATTTTTATGGAAATCAACTTTCAAATTATCTGTTTTGAAGTCATATGATTTGTAATGTGTGGTCATTTCCTATTTGGTTTTGAAACCATTGGAGCTGCAAATATTCCTTTGCAAGAGCAGTCCATTGGCATCTTCGGAGCTAATTTTCGGATTTTCCTTTTTCTATTGTTGTTAGTTGATGCATATGTTCCTGTATATTCTCTCTCTTTTAGTTTCTTGTCTCCTTAGCAATGGAACTGCTGTGTTTATCTTTGCTGAATTTAATTTTAGATCATGGGGTAGGCAGGTTTGAATTACATGCCACCAAGGGAATCCTACTCATCTCTTTCATATCGTCACTAAATCACACCTTTCCAGTTTGTCTCCCTTGCCTCTCAAAATATTATTGTTAAGTTACCAGTTATCCCAAAAGCTTAAGCTGTTACGAAATAGGCCCAACAATGTATATCAAGCTATTTAACACCCTCCCTCTCGTGCAACCCAGTCTTGCACATGGAGATGCAGATTTTCATAGATAGGGTGAAACAAAATACGAAGGGGAGAAGCAGAACGCAAACGGGGAACAAATGCAAAGGGAGAGACTTGGACCCAAGATTTCTCGCAGCCAGAGCTCTGATACCATGTTACACGGTCTTGCGTAGAACTCAACCCCAAAAGTTAGCTCATGAGGTCACAAAAGTTAGCTCATGAGGTGACCTCATGAGCTAACTTTTGGGGTTGAGTTCTACCCAAGACGTAACATGGTATTAGAGCTCGGTACCAGAGATCACCTACTGAGTGAGCACGCTGTGCGTGAGAGAGGGTGTGAAGCAAAGTCCCACATCGCCTGGGTACCAAAGTAACATGAAGTATATAAGCATGAGGGCACCCTCACTTCACGTGCTAGCTTTTGAGGTTGAGTTCTACCCAAGATCGTGTTGTAACAATTATAACAGTAGTAAAGAAATAGATAAACAAAAATAAAGAAATAAATAAACCACACACAATAAAACCCACTCTTGCCCGATATCTGTTAGTTTGTTTCTGATTCTTTTGCTCATGCAGAATATCTGTTGTTCCTTGATTATTTTGCTTGTCCAAGTCCTTGTTAAGAGTACACAAAATGTAGTTGTGGACTTTATAGTCTTTGACAATGCGAAGTTCATGGTTTATAGTGCAGATTTGGGCTGCCACTTTCACAATTTGACAACACCATTCGAATCTTAGGAGGGAGTAGTATATAGAAATGTACTCCTTCCGTCCCGTAAAGTTGGGCCTCTATTCCATTTTGAGATGTCCCAAAATATTAGTCTCATTTGACAAATTAAGGTAAAAAAGTGTCGATTTCCAAAATTAACCTCCATAAATAATAGTACTATAAAGTAACATTAGAAGTGAGATTCAAGGGGTAGAAAAGGAAATTAATGCTTATTTTGAAAGGAGATGTGCATTAAATGCATGCCCCCTTAATGGAATCTCCAAAAGGGACCAACTTTGTGGGATGGAGGGAGGATTTCTATGCTTAAAGTCATTAAGTTAGACCCTTCTGTAACAAATTTTTGCGCACTGGCCACTGGGTATGACCTTTTTCAGAGCAGTACCTGCTGGATATAGGGTATTGGCTACTGGGTAGTACTGTGTAGATTAAAGTCATTAAGTTAGACCCTGCTGTAACAAATTTTTGCGCACTAGGTATGACCTTTTTCAGAGCAGTACCTGCTGGATATAGGGTATTGGCTACTGAGTAGTACTGTGTAGAATATTTGCATCGTTGCAGCATGTTTGGTTTCCAAATTAACTGGAACTTTTTGACATTCTATATGAACGATATTTCTTATATTTACTCCGTTGAAGAGTAGGTGTTTATTTGTTGGATTTCAGGATATGGAAGATATGGATTTGTGCGGTAAAAGGAAATTTGATTGACATTTCATGTTTTGATTCTTATTAGTTAAGTGAGTCAAATATTAAAAATCAAGGCCTAGATGCTGTTATTTTGCTTAAGAAATCTTTTTGTTGAGGACAATTGAAGTAAAACTTTTTTGATATATTGCCACATAAACTTTTCACTGATTTTTTTCTCATTGTTCTTTCACACTCCCAGTGATCTCTATGAAGGAACAAGGATGGCTAGGATGGCAGACATTTCCCGGATAAAACAACTTATACAGCCTTTGGAAGAATCCGGCACATTGGTCAGGAGGACCGAAGAAGAGGTCTGTGCTGATTTTTTTTTTTTTTTTTTCTTTTCCTTTTCATGTTGGGAACTTAGAACTCAGTGTCTTCACCTTTTGTAGCTACTTCAAGCACTGGATTCGTTCATTGTGGTGGAGAGGGAGAGTCAGATCATTGCTTGTGCTGCTCTTTTTCCATTCTTTAAAGAAAAATGTGGAGAAGTTGCTGCTATTGCTGTTTCTCCTGAATGCCGTGGGCAAGGACAGGGAGACAAATTACTGGGTATGGTAGTGAATATGTAGCAATTACATTTGTGCAGCATTTTTATTCTCTGAGTTGGTAATGGGTTGTCTCAAGCCTATCCGGAAAAAAAAAAGGGTTGTCTCAATGTCTGTCTATGTTTCTGAACTTTGTTTCCTTTTCACGTTTTCTGAATAATCATCGCAAGTGGAATTTTACAGATTACATTGAAAAGAAGGCATCTTCACTTGGATTTGAAATGCTTTTCCTGCTTACAACCCGCACTGCAGATTGGTATGCTCTTTCCCTCCTGCCATGTTTTAATTGATGCATAGTAGTAGTGTTAGGCTATGTCAGCTAAATGCCTAATTGATAATGATCCTAATTAATATAGCTGTTATTGTTGTTCGGGTGATATAGTGTCTTATTTGATGTTATTGAAGGGTTCCTACTTTCTTGTACTTTGGATTCATGCTAGCAAATTAATCTTGTGCTACTGTTGCCGCTAGAACCTTAAGCTCGGGATTATGACCAAATTGTCTACACAATTTAATTTCATTCTTTTACCTTTTAGTTTGTGCTTGGCTGCAAGTAGAGTATTAAATTGTACCTTAAAAAGTTTTAAAAACCAGTTTGAAGTACATTCTGGAAATGGAACTTCGCGAGTATTGCGGCTTATCACTTAAGTACTGTAGCATGTATAAGGATAAAGAAACAGGACATGACAATTCGTAAAAAATGAGGACAGAGACACGGAGGGAGACATGGAAAGAATATACAAGTAATTTTTTTATTGATTTTTAGTTGTTACTCACCAGTGTGGATCTGGTAACAACCAAAACTAATAGTACTAGAATTTTCAATTCTTTCCTTCTACTTTTGAACAAAAGTTTTACTAGGTTGAATTTATTTTGTTTTCAGTCCTTACCTTTTACTTTTTTATTGCCGTTTAACTCCTGAAATAAACTTTGAAATCATTCTTTTTTATAACTCGGAGTGTCCGGGCCTTAGTTGCAAGAACCTCCTATTGGGGGGCAAATCCACCTCAAAACCCCGCCCTCGCACTCCCAATTAACTCTCATCGGAACCTTGCTCCCATGAAGAAAGGAACCCACTCCCAACTAGGATAGATCCTCTTAGGCTCATAAATCCCAAAAGAACAAAAGTAAAAGATACCAAGCAAGAGAAAATATGAAGTAATGATAAGATCGAGAAAAATATGAACTCAAATTTGCTCACACTTATTATAAAAATATAACGTTATACATATATTTTCTAAAACAATATTTGCAGTTGACACCAATTATGAATTATAGCATTTTCTTGTACTTATATTCACTTGTATAAACGAGGAGCTTTTATGGTCATCCACTCGCTTGCCTCTACACCGGATCCCGCCCTGCTTCGTGAAACTAAGTTTGAGGCCAGTTTATGTGCACCTTGACTAATCTTTGGAGACCAATTCCAGAGTCTAGTTGCAGGGCCCAATGAAATTTGTGACAAAGCAACATAGACTGGCCCCCTAAGAGTTGATAGCACTTACAACGTTTTGAACCCGAGACCTAGGCTTAAAAGTATCAAAATTAAATGGACACAACACGTCGAGTGCCCTGTACATGCCCTACCGTGGCCGGCACAAGCCCACTAACTGCCTAGGGCCCCTGTTTTAGGCAAAATAGGGCCCCCTGTTTTAGGAAACACATAAATATTATTTGTGTCACAATATTTGCAGGACTCACAGAAAACCGTTGCCCAGTATGAAGCCATTGCAGCCGCTAGCACGGCCAAGTCACCAAACAGGTTCAGTGGGAAGGTGGTTGTGCTTATAGCCAAAGGTCACCGGCTCCAACCAAAAAAAATTCCACTAAAATAGAGTCCTGCCAGTACGGCTGAACTTAAAACCAAAGGCTATGGTACTACATCATCACGTATACCACCAAATCAATACTAATTCGACCAACTACATATATATAGCAAAACTTGAGATAAAAATTATTCCACCTTTACTAACTTTATATCTTCTTTTATTATTTTATTTAACTCAATTTATTCAAATTAGAAAGTAGGAACTTGTTTACATTTAAGATGCAGATAACTAATGTGTAGGATATAAAATATAAAATATGAACTATTATTAAGATGATTTAATAAAACAAAAAATTGTGACGCGTAAAAGGCCCGTAAGCCTTTATTAGGAACCCCATGAAATCTAAAAACGAGTGAATCGAAAGTTGGAGCATTCGAAATAGTTAATAATGGAATAAATATGAAAAAAAATAACCATTTAACTTTTATTTTAATGGGCTTTTTAGTCGATACCATGAATGCTTTTTTTAGTCTTTCAATTCCACCATTGAGTACTAACCAAAAGAGTTAAAGCTTTTAAGCAATGCAAGTTTTTAGCAGTGTAACCCAACATATAAATGTTACACAACCCTAAAAAATATCCGTAGAACCTCATCTATTTTAGTAGAATAAAACAAAATTATTCATTTTAAACCTTTAATATAACTATCAATTCGAATGAGTTAAACACGAAGTAACGTTGACCTACTAATATATGTTGTCTAATCCTAGTGATAATTTGATTTGAAGGTTACTTTTCTTGTTTTTGATTTTTGATAAAGAAGATGTATAGGGTCCCATTTTGTAATCTCGCTTGGGGCCCTGAAAATCTCAAGGCCGGCCCTGCAAGATGCATCCGGTGACCATCTAGGCGTGTTGGTTCTTCATAGAAGACACTAGCATATCATCAAAGTAGATCAAAGCACTTTTGTTTTTAACTGCTAGATCAAAGCACTTGACAAGATGGATTTGAAAGTAGCGTTTCTTTGCAAGAGTTGTACCGGTATCAGGGATATAAAATATTTGTTGATTTCCTGCTTGAGAATATCTTGATACTTAGCCAATCTGGGAGAAGTATAACATGTACCCTTTGAGGCTAAGCTTATTATGCTAGTGCAGTGTAATACGTTTTCTGCTTTCTTACCTAGCCACCAAGGGATGAGTTAGTACTTTTGAAAAAACCGAAAACGGATCGCCTATTGATTTACTATTACGGTGAATAAATTAATTTTTCCGATTAATATAATTAAACCCTAATCTATGTGATTATGTAAGATAATAAACACAAGCAATAAACAGCAAGCATAACACATAGATATACGTGAAAAAACCCAAGGCGGGGAAAAAACCACGGGAGAGAAGAGAGCACAATACGCAAAACGTGGAAACAAAGTTTCTTACAACCACGCTATGAACTCCTTCAATATTGGCTAAGAACTTCTTTGCTGACTCCTCATGAACCGCTCTAATAGATGCTCCTTCGGATTCGACTCCTCAAATCCTTGATCTACGCATGACTCCTCCTTTAGACCAATCGCCTTTGAACTCTATCAAAGAACTCCAAGTAATGTAGAAAAATGAACAAAATACCTTGAGAGATATTCTCTAAGCATATAGATCTTCAGACCTCATTGAATCTCTCAACGAAATAACCCACCAGTGTTTTTCTTGCGCTCACGAACTTTTCTCTCTCTCTATTCACGTTGTGGCTGCAAGGGTTAATGATCAGAAAGAATAGCACGCTTTATATAGACTTTTTTGACCTAGCACGGCTCGCTTGAGCGGTCTCTCCAGGTGGCTCAAGCGATAGAAATGTTGCGGCTGCTAGGGTTCATGATCAGAATGAAACACACGCTTAAAATGGCTCGCTTGAGCGGTCTCTCCTGCTGGCTCGAGCGACCGAGGTAACCGTGCTGTATCGTCCGAATTTCCTGTACTTATTGAATCTTCTAGTTCGCTCGAGCGGTCTCTCCAGGTGGCTCAAGCGACCTATTTAATCTTGCTGTATCCGGACTTCATGTGCGTTACAAATCTTCAATTCAGTAACTGAAGCGCTGAATATTAACTTCAATTGAGGCGCTGATTACTATCTTGATTCCAACTCACCACTCAAACAACTAACTAGCATTTACAAACTATTTCAATTACATGAAAACGTCACGGAATTAGCCAATCACAAATAAGGAACTTACAACTTTCACTTTGGACCTTTTAGTATTGTTCCATAATTGTCAAGGAGGGGTTGTAATTGGTTCTGCCAGTTTGGGTTTAGGGCTTTTTTTGCATTGAGCTGGAGTGCTCGGTTCGTCCAAATTGAAAACTTTGCTGGTTCGATATTACAACAGCTCAGTCAGTGTTGTCGGGTTACAAGAATGTAAAAAAGGTATTTCTCTATATCAGGATTAACAAGATCAGGGCTTTTGCATTGTTAGGGAACAAGAGTTTCAAATTTACCTTGAGAAATTGCAGCATTCTTTCAGTACTCTCTTCATTTTCAAGAACACTGCTGAAACTTACCTGATACACCAAAGAGTGAGACAGACATAGCAAGAAGAGCCAGAGAGACAGAGAGAAGAGAGGAGCCTGAAATCGAGAGAGTAGAGAGGATACTGAGATGCATTTGGGTCACTGAGTTTGAGTGTATTTTGGTGAAAACAAAGAGAGAAGCCATTGGATCTCCCATGGGGAAGAGAGAGGATTTTGTAAATTGTCAAGAGAGCGAGAGAAAAAAGTTGGGTTTGAGGGTTCTGGACACACTAGGCACACATGGACAATGAGAATCTAACACAATGATCCGGACGGACAGCACACCTCACATTAAGTTTTCTGATGAGAATAACAGTTGGTTCATTCAGTTAGTCTCGGTTAAAAAATGACATGCATCGAAGCCGAAACGAAATTTTATATTTTCGTAAGTCAAGACCGAACCAAACTAAACTGATTAGTCGGGTGGTTTGATTTTTCGGTTAAGATTTCACCGCTTTTGCCAATTGAAAAGCTCATCCCATAACACATTCTTTATTTATTTTCACTCTTTATAATTCATCATTAAGGGTCCATTTGTGCTAAACATGTATGAATTGATTTGTACTTGAATGCAGCAGGAAAAGGAAATGAATCTCCTCTTTCCGTGTGGCAAGTGGCAACACATCTTTCATTATAGTGTATATAGTGTACTACTCTGGTGCAATAATTGGTTCTGTGTTTGACAGGTTTGTGAGGCGTGATTTTTCAGAATGTTCTATCGAATGCATACCAGAGGAGAAGAGGAACAAGATAAATCAATCCCGTGGATCTAAGTATTATATGAAGAAGCTACAACCCGACATGAGTGGAATTAGCATCGATCGATTAGTCAACTGAGGAAGAAACAGTGGAGAAACAAAGTTCTTATCTAGTCTACTACTCCGGTGCAGTAATTGGTTCTGTGTTTGACAGGTTTGTAAGTCAGTGGTTTTTCAGAATGTTCTATCGAATGCAAGATAAATTGGTCCCGTGGATCTGAGTATTATATGAAGAAGCTACGATCCGACATGAGTGGAATTAGCAACGATCGATTATTCACTTGTGGGCGAAACAGTGGAGAAACAAAGTTCTTAAGTTTAGGGTTTAACCATCTTAACACCCTATTGACATTTGCGTCAATGGTGATTGCAATGTTCGCTCTGTTAGAAGGCAATATACGCATGAAAATGCCGAAGGCTTAGGTTAGATTATTTGTACTGTATCAGATCTTTGGAGGAAGGCTTATTCACATGCTTACTTGAAAGTTGTTTAATTACTGTATTATTGTCTGTTTTAGTTTTCTTATGTTAATCGTATCCCATCAGTTGCACTTATGCATTTCAATCTCGGTAATCTTGGCATCTTACAAAAAAATAAAAAATAAAAATGTCACTTGTTTGCCAAGGCGAGGCTGCTTCAATGATGGTTCATTTTATGCTCTCAATCGGGCATCTACAGCGGATCCGGCTGTGGTGCCCCAAAGTGGTATTGGGGGCATTAGTGTCCCAGTTTTACTTACCACGAACACTGGATGTACAAACTACAAAAACAGATTATACTTGCCAAAATAACAGACTGCACTTACCACATGTATAAGCCATAAATTGTGGTAAGTAAAGTCTTTGTTTATGGTAAGTAAAGTCTGTGTTTATAGTAAGTACAATTGCGCGGGAAAAGAGCAAAACCACCCTCCTTGTGGCGTTTTTCATCTAATGGCTGAGTTTTAACCACTTTCTAATTTAACGGTCAATATTTTCGGGGGCACCAGTACCCCAATACGACTCTGGGGCACCATAGAAATTTCGACCTATAGCGGATGCAGCAAAGTACTACAAGAGAAATTTTATGGTACACTAGGTGGACACTTTGAATTTTGTCATGCTGGTTCTCAAACATGACCAATTTGGTGATGCAAGTATGCAACCACATTGTAAAAGCAAGGAGTCCATCTAATTTCACTTATCTACTCTCTGCACTGAAGTTATGTTGGAGGCCCTTGCCAAAATAAATGTAACACGAACCAATTATCTACTCCAGAACGATGTAATGGTGTTATCCTCTCATGATGTAAGAGCAACAACAGCAGATACTCCACGGACTTGGGGTTGCTGCTGTGCAGCCCCCCTGCACAGCAGCGTGCTGTGCACCCTATGGCGCGGCCGCGCCGAAATTTTTCCGATGATCGGAGACGTTCACCGCGTAGAGCTAGTCGAGTACTACAAGTGTATCCAAAAATCAACTCGATCGGATATGGTTAAGTGCCTCATCGGAACACAAATAACTTGAAAAAACATAGGTTCAACGGTTTTGTTCCAGTGTTTGTGTTCATGTGTTTCATTTTTTTTCAAGGTATTTGTGTTCCGATCGAGTTGATTTTTGGTACACTTATAGTACTCGACGAGATCTACGCGGTGAACGTCTCCGATCATCAGAAAATTTTTGGCGCGGCCGCGCCATGGGGTGCACAACAGCAACCCCAAGTCAGATACTCTATATGCATAGAATTAGGTAAAGTACAGAAGTTCAAGTCAAAAAATGACCTGCAGCAGATTCGGCAAGTGCTTCGGTACAATACATCCAGCTACAGTGCTCCCGGCACTTGTAGCGAAGTACTGTTTACAAGCAATTGATACTTTATCATTTTCTCTCTCATCCCTCTCTCTCTCTCTCTCTCTCTCTCTCGGGAATCTGGAATAAATGAAGAAGAAAAAGGATAGAAAGAAATACATATTTTAATAGAGTTTAGATAAAATGGATAGTATTGTTGATGTATTCATAGAAACGTGGGTAGGTAAAATCAAAATTATGCACTGTTCACTGAAGTAATATTTTTAGAGAAGAGCTGCTGCACCTGCTCTAATGATGTTACCTGTCATGTATACAGAAACTCTTGTGATATGGCCTGGAAATTTGAATAATATAATCTTGCGTCATGATGTAGACATCCCCATCTTGAGTTGAACTTAACAAGTCTGTAGAGATATGTCTCGATTATGCGACCAAAAGGGATTGATAGGGGCAACGAGCAGGAATTAGGAAAATATTGTAGTGATTTTGCAATTTTTGACAATCGCAAAGTTGAGAGAGGATTGGTTGAATCCGCGGAGCATCTTTTCTTTAACTACTAGCAGTCCAAGCAGGCTTTGGCAGGTGCTGTATCCCCAAGCTTTGTGGTGAGAATTGCAGGACAACAGTTCTCTCATGTTGTTTTACAGTAGGTTTTAGTCAGCCGACTGATGGGAGACATTCTAAGGAGGTTTTTTTGCCAAAAGATTTTTGCTGTGTCTGTGCTTATGGAGGTCCAGAAATGATAAAGGTTTCTTAAACGCGTTAATTCTAGAGGCTATCCCTTCATTTCATAACGGCAACATTTTTGCCCGCCCAATAGCTCAGCCACCCCTCCCCGGAATGGATCCCTCCTCCTTCCAGCTCTCTCAAAATCAGCTGTCATGCCTCAGAGGAAGCTACCTGGGAATCTGGTGTTGTGGGGATTACTGTTCGGGATGGTTCTGGTGAACAATACAATGGTGGATGGAAAGAGGATCAGAGCGTAGGCTAATTCTGCATTCATGTATGAAGCCCTTGCAATGAGAGAAGCTTGTTTGATGCAAAGCAATGGATGCATTCTCATTGGATAGCCATAAAAAAATAAAAAATAAAAATAAATAAATAAATAAAAGATGGGAGTTGAGTCGGCCATTGCTTTTAGTGCAGGGATGACATTCTTATAGAGGGCTACAATAGGAACGGTTCCTATCGTTTGAACCCACAATGAACCCAAACTGGATGGTTGGAGACTGGATGGGAGTAGGGTCGGTCATTGCTTTTAGTGTTTCTGAATTAGTGCCCCATAGAGAAAGCTATGCCATCTTCCAAGACATTAGGGATATGATTCTAGAACCGGATTTGCATTGTGCTTGGATCTCAAGATCAGCACACTGGGCTACTTCTCACTTGGTAGGAGTTTCCCGTTGTAGTTGGGATTCTAAATTCCTCTATATTTGAATCTAATTCTGACCGATGATGTAACTGATTGAAATTAGTTCTAAAGAATACATGTTCAAAAAGGAAGGAAAAAGAAAGGTTCTTGAAGCAACTCAGATTGCTTTAAATCTACCTAAAATCATCATATTGAAACGCAAAGTTTCAATATCTCAAAATGTAAGTTTCAAAAGCAACTTGCTAGGGTTGCCTGGTAATGCAGATCTAGACCCAAGTCACTCTTCGCTCAACTCTCGCTCTCACAAGTTTTAATACTTTGGAATGTTACCAAAGGACGCTTTCATATCCATGCCCACGACCACAACCGCGCTTATGTGACTAAGATCCGGAAATATCCAGACATTTATGAACATTGAAACCAACTAATCCACTAAGAACAGCAACGGCCCAATTCGAGAACCACACTTGTGAACAGCGTGATTCTATTAGAACCCAACAAAGTCCTCTCTTGGACCATTTCCCTTATACACTCATTTGGAAATTTGAAACTAATCCTAAAATGCCCTTATCTTCGACCTAATCTTAACCCTGCTTTCTAAAACCAGCCAACTACCGCCATAAGTCACCGGCCCAACCATCCTCGTCCCCATTGTCAATCTTCCCCAGTCTCTAATAAATTGATGCCAAACCATATCATATGTTAAACAAAACAACTACTTGACAACAAATGCTCAAAACTCTTGCATAAAGAATTTACCAAATCAATGTGTTTTTTTTCCCCTGTATATACTGTGTCTTTCAATAATGTCTACAATTGAAATTGTTACTTTAATTAATCATCTTCGCAATTGAAATGGATTTGGTCCATTGGGTTTCTTCTGTAATTTCAAATTATCATCCTCATGTAAAGATGAAAATCGTTCTACATTAAGATCATAAAGAAGAAATATTTCAATCAAATTTCGCAGTTGTAGAAAAAGAAGAAGAAGAAATCATTCCAATACCACAGTAGCACCCAACCCCTTGAGTTTCTCCAAAATCGAATCCGCTTCCTCTTTCGCCACACCTTTCTTCACCACGACCGGAGCCTTCTCAACCAGATCCTTGGCCTCCTTCAATCCCAAATCAGTAAAGCTCCTCACTTCCTTGATAATCTTGATCTTCGCACCCGCATCGAACTTCTCCAGCTTCACATCGAACGCCGTCTTCTCCGCCGCCTTCACATCCGCGGCCGATCCAGCCCCAGCCGATGACGAAGCGGCGGCCGATGGGCCCGATACGGCTGGGCCGTAGTTGTTGAGGCCCATCTTGTGGCGGAATAGGATCGAGTAGTCGAATCTCTCGAGCTTATTGAGGCTGAGAAGCTCGTCTGCTATTCTCTCCAGTTTCTGGGTTTGGGTCTCGGTGGTTGCTGTGGAGCTAGAGAGATTACGCAATATAGGGTTTTGGCAGAAGGGGAAGAGTCTCGGTAGGTATTTGAGTGGCATTTTAGAAGCTGTAGAGGCCATTTCAGGAGATTAACGCCTGTTCTCTCTCTTATGGGTTCTACAAAGATTTATCAATGAGAATCCCTGCATTAGGGTTCTAGACAAGAGAGTGGGGAGTATTTTCTAAGGCTGAGTTTTCGTTTGATTTTATATTTTAGCAACTGGAGAGATTTTTCTGGGAGTTTTGGAGAGATTTTTCAGAGTGGGTATTGCCCACATGGAAGCCGCTCGGCAATCTCAACCGTCCATGACGCAATCCAATGGTCCGGATTTTAGAGAGAGAAGAAAAAAAAGAGAGCGTGTTTGGGTAAGAGGAGAGAGAGGGAATCAATCTGGGCCGCCCAAAACACATTTGGACGGCTCGGATCATGCTTGGGTACCAAGTGGCAATACCCACTCGGCACCCAAATTTTTTCGGAGTTTTGGCTTTTGTGGGCCCCCCTTAGATCCAAAATAATAATCGGAATTGTTCATTACTCGTCAAGCTAGTTGTTTACGCAAAAAAAAATAAGTTTTCGTCGAACATAGAATGTTACATGAACCAAGTGGATTTGTATAAGAAAAATGAGACGATAAAAAATAATTAAAAACTTCAAATTGCCCATTTTCATTGTACAAATACTAGCAGGAAACCCGTGTTATGCACGAGACGAATTCTAGTACACACTTTTAGTTTAAATTGTCAAAATTCATAAATCATTCAACACCTCTACCCAAAAATAATTGCAATTTAACAAAATATCTAAAAAATAACGTCACAAAGAAAGTTCATTCGGAATACTTCAATGCTCGTCTACTATTACTCAACATTTCTAATTGAATGGACAATAACGTATCATATATAGTGGACAATCACTGTAAGTTAATTAAATAACTGAGACAACA
Organism: Vaccinium vitis-idaea; assembly: GCA_963854785.1. NCBI lineage: Eukaryota > Viridiplantae > Streptophyta > Magnoliopsida > Ericales > Ericaceae > Vaccinium > Vaccinium vitis-idaea. The sequence goes on from OY978219.1 coordinate 11,815,944, forward strand.
TGTGAGTTATATTCCTGTAGTGAGCAATTTGGTTGAAAGAATAACATTCTTGTTATGAAAATTTCTTTGAAGTGATGAATCTAGACTTCTTCGATGTTCCGATACAACTGAGATACGCATGATCCTTATAAGTTCAAGGATAACTCCCAACTATGGACCTCTTAAAAGTCATTTCAAAAATTGGAAGTAGGTATCTATTATTATTTTTGGAAGTTAAATTTGTTGCTGTAGTCTGGAAAATTCTACGCACCCGCGCTTGTTTCCTCTTCACCAATATTTTTCTGGTAGCTTCAAGTCAATCAACATGTACTCAATCCTAGTCTAGCAAGGAGTGATTTTCACTTTCACAATCCTAGTAAGTGTTCAGGATATAGTAGTAAAAGTAATGGGGGATCATATCAATCTGTGTGGTATCTCCGACATCCCAATTTTTTTGGAACATTTGCATCCAAATCCAACCCAATCTCTTAAGAACATGTCACCATCAAAACCCTTTTTGCTATTGAAAATCTGAAACAGAAGAACAAAAAAAAAAAAAAAATTATTGACAACTGAACTAACAATAATCAATGGTTAAGTTACTTAAATCAATATTAGTGATGATATAGACACCAAATAAGTAACTATAATGCAATGGAAGATTAAAAAACTGCATGAAATTCTTTAAAGTCAGCACATTGAAAGGCCCGAGTCGACTGCTATGCACGGCTGTATTTAACCAGGAAGATATGCAATCATACCCAATCACGTTAGTCGTTTAGGTCGATCAATGGGTAAATTTATAATGTTTGGGGGGAGAAATTAGTTGTTTAGATTAAAATCATACCTTTTCTATTAAAGAAGCCACCTTGGTATCTGTGTAGTTTGTTAAGGCCTAAGGTGAAAGTTAAAGTATCAATTCAAACTTGAGAATTCAAAATTAGAATTCAAAAATACCTCGATTACTTTTCTGCATTTCACGTTTCTCGTGTTATAACATTTCCTTCCATAATACAAAAGTCATTTCTTTTCTTCTTTTTTTTAATTTGGCATGTGATAGTGTATCAATTGAAATTTATTTCCATAATAAATAAAATCAGTTCAAGATCATTCCATTTTGATAGATATTCTATTAGAACAAAAAAATTAGTTCAAGATCATTCCATTTTGATAGATATTTTATTAGAAATTAGAAAAAACATGACACTAAAATTCTGGATGGACACTTGTCGCGCTCACATTCCTCCTCACAAAAATCCATTCTGCAATACTAATATAGATATTTGGCTCATGTTGATCAAACTACATTTTAACATGTACAACTAACTCCGCGAGACATTCAAAATGAACATTCCCATTGATACCAGAGGCAGAACCAAACATGGATACAAGTTTTGGAAGTTCAATCGAACCCAAAATCATTTCTACTTTCTTAAAATACAAATACACTACCTAATGTGAGTACAAAATGACAATGTAAGTGATTTAAACAAATACTATCAGATTCCATGGAATGGTTTAGGTCGGGTAAGATGGAGAAAATTTTGGGTGCCGGCCGGATACCACCAAGCGGTACCTAGCACACATTTCGACAAAACCCGATATAATTTACATATAATATAAGATATAAAAAAGGCTTTAAAGTGTTCAATTGACCATTTACGGGAAGACAACTTTAGTTGGATTGTTTACATAAAATAGATTTGTGGATTGATTTGTTAAGCTTGGGCGTTCAAATATTTGTGTGTTGGGTGTTCAACAATGTTTATACTTGTCTCAAACTAAAAAATTTACATGTATTTGTAGACACCCCAATTTTGATAACTTATGCATCCCCAATGATGAAAAGGATGCGCGAAATATACCTCGGGATAGCTCTTTTAGTTGGATGGATCAAATAAGCCAAAAACCCCAAAACCCACCTGAACCGTACGGCCCAAAACCCAGAACCGTACGGCTTGAAATTCCAGTTGCACCGTGCGGTGTCACTTTGTGCACCGTACGGCATATCCTTGGCACCGTGCGGCACCCTTGTCCTATCAACAGGATTCCCGGGTTCGCCCAGCAGCTCAAAAGTGATGATGATATTCGCAAATCATGCCGTTCACTGGCGTGCGGGCATCGTCAAAATGATGAAACCGTTCAAAACTTCGTCTATATAAGACGCGGAATGGAAGGCCGACGGACGGATTCACGAATTCTCAGGAAAATTACTCTCAAAAAGCAAAACCTCCCGTCTCTCGTTACGCTGTCAAAAACCATTCTCAAACTCAAATCATATAACCTCACAGCCATCATTCCAAGCCTAAAACCGATTCTATTCGAATATTGTGATCATAGCTGAGCAAATCCCAGGTACCACATTTGTGTTCAAAATCGTAGTGACCTTCTGAGGGGAGTCTCCGCCGGGCTCAAGGAGAACTCTATAGTTCTCCCTTGAGTCCAAATGGAGAGATTTCAACAAAATTTCGAACCTCTCGGGTGAGTTTCGCGTGACACCGTCTATTGTCACGGGATACCGTCCTTGAAATGAGGTACATTCCTTCATTAAAATCGTTTTCCAAACCTATTTTTATCGATAAATAACTTGGTTTTTACATAAAGACAGAGGTTAGTTTCAATCAGATAAAAACGATTTTTTTTGAAATTACACTGCACGGAGGCGCCGTACGGCATCCTTATGGTACCGCGCGGTGTAACTTTGACGCCGTACGGTGTCACTGGAAAACCATTTTTCATACTCTGTTTTCCGAAATCCGATACTCTGTTTTGTTGAAAAACTAGTGGGTAAAATCACAGTTTACCCCCTTTTACCTTCCATTTCTTGCATTTGTACTCCCTCTTAGTTAGTTTTCTCGCATTTATCTACTTGATTGCGTGCTATTTAACTTATTGCCATTATTTATTTCCTTTGAGCTCGTTATTTCACGATACATTGCTTATTTGTTTTAGAGTTTTCAATAAAATCTTTTCAAAGAATAATCCTACAAATGTTTAGTAAAGACCGGAAAATTCCGGGCACGCGTGGTGCATTTTTCGAACAAAACCTTCCCCGCGGGTAACCTGGCTCCCGAACCCAAATCTCTATTTTTTCGCAGATCAAACCCTTTTTCAGCGGCACAAGAGTCATTATTTTTCTAAACGGTTCCTCGGGTACCCAACAGTCTCCAAAGAATTAAACCCCGGGTGGCGACTCTAAATTTTTCTTCATTTTCCCGGATTGCCTTTTTCATAACCAAAACTCTGTGGATATCTATTTCGCCTGCGCGGAAATCGACCGTCCACAGTATTTCAAAACAAATTTTTTTTTTTAGGGTGTTCAGGTGAATACTCTTTGCCAATGGTAGAGTCACCTATGCCAACCAGGATGACCACATGGTGTCCATGACGACCCCTCCCGTTCAAGTGAAGGATCTCCTAGCGGCAAACTTGAGAGGGTTTCAAACAAGAGATTCTAGTTTTTTTTTTCCATTTCTAGTTCACCCAAGAAAAAAAAAATGCAAAATTGTATACTGTTGGGTCATTTGCTCAGAGTTTTTTTTTTGAGAAATAGGAAGAAGATTTCATTAAAAAAAAAACAACTGAGAGTTGAACATATACAACTATAGAATTGAACATATACAACTATAGAATTGAACATATACAACTATAGATTAGAACGGGGCAGAGAGAGAGAGTTTTAGAGAGAGAGAGGGAGAGCAGGGGGAGTGGTGTATGGGAGAAGCTTCTCCCTTGGCCAAACCCTAGCGGCTGCCGCCCCTCCCCCCTCCCCCAGCGCAACTCTTCCACCTTCTTCCTCACTCATCTCCTCTGTTACTTGCCCCTTGGTTTCCGGCAACCCCCCACGGTGTACGTGCTTCTCTCCTCCTCCTATGGGCGGCCGAAACCCGATTTTTAGACAAGGGGGAGCCGGATCTGGGGTTTGCAGATCCGGACTCCTAACATCGGCAGCGGCAACGGCGATGGCGGCGTGACAACTCCGGCGATCTTTCTCCTTGTTTTTTTGGGTACCTTCGTTTTTTTTTTCTCTGTATTTTCCTTTCTTTCTTTTTTTTGTAGGTTGTAACTTGGATTTGTTTGGTGATTAATGGATTTTTTCTCTTCTCGCAAAAAAAAAAAACTATAGACTAGTTTATACGTACCTATAAGGCTACAACACTAAAGTGAAAACTTCTCCCAACAATGCTACGTGTACACCACGCATGCACACTAAATACACACCAAGGTGATTTGCTCATAGTTGAACATATACAACTATAGAATTGAACATATACAACTATAAATTAGTTTACACGTACCTATAACGCTACAACATTAAAGTAAAACTTCTCCCAACAATGCTATGTGTACACCACACATGCACACTAAATGCACACAAAGGTGATGTGGCGGATGAAGAGAACCCCATTCTTTAGGTGGGCCACACATTGGGCTTCTCCTCATCTGCCACGTCATTTTGGTGTGCATAAGTGGTATACCCATATCATTTTCCGACTCTATTCCCCACTACAGATGATAAAATACAATACCATGAGGGTATATTGGTATTGATTTATATTGGATAACTCTGGATGTCCGGACCAACTTACGTGTACACTAATCCATGAGCGACCAATCCCATCGTCACCGACGAATGCCAATTTGAAGCTAGTACAATGGTACACATAGATTAGTATTAATCCCCTCGCTATCAGTCCAATGAGATTACATATCATATGAAATTAAAATACTTCTTCACTATTATTAGTTTGTTCATAAGGTTACAATTGATCCATCCAGGCAAAAAAAACAAACATAAATACACACACACATTTATAAATCACAAACATTGAAGGCTGGCAAAAACCAGAAACCAAAGCAGGTTTTGCTATTACATGCTAAACAAGCCACATTAGAGAATCAAAAGATAGCTAGAGCTCGCCAATAAACTCTTTAATGGTGAGAGAAACAAATCACAGGGGCAAACTTCACAGTCTGAGTTCACCTTTTCATAACAAGTTCAGTGAATCTTCTTTGTATTGTACCAATTTTATCGGATGTCCCTGGAGGGACAAGTTCAATGAATCATCCCAACATATGTATATCTATAACACTACTAGATCACGAACATTGAAGGCTGGCAAAAACCATAAATTAGAGCAAGTTTTGCTATTACATGCTAAACAAGGCACATTAGAGAACCAAAAGACTACTAGCTACTAGCTAGAGCTCACCAATAAACTTTTTAATGGTGAGAGAGAAACAAATCACAAGGGCAAACTTTAAAGTCTGAGTACACCTTTTCATAACAAGTTCAGTGAATCATCACAACACAAATTCATCCAAAACATTTGGCATAACAGCTCTAGATTGGATAAGCTCTACAAACACTAGGCCTGCGATAGAGAAATCCCAATTATATGAAAGACCAAAACTCGAGCCGAAAATTAACAATCTACGAAGCACCGACACCTTTAGGGGTCTCTATATCACAGTGTTGGGGCACAGGGGCATGTCGGGAAACGTGTCCGAACACGGTTGATTTAAATTTTTGGAGGGGGACATGATTGGGGACACGGATGAGACACGGATAGGACACATATGGGGACAGAGCAGGAGTAAAATTGAAATGTTTTAAAAATTTTAGGGTTAAAGTTACAGTTAAGTAAAACTCAGGGTAAACAACTGTAATTTGGCCATATATACACATCTCCTCCTCCCCATCAGTAGAACGAGCTGTGGTTTGGAGCCCTAATCTGATTCTCTGCTGCTGGAAGCTCAGTCGCGATCAGGTATGTCTCTCGTCTCTCTCCTTCCTAATAAAGCAAAGGCACGACATAAAATCCTCTAGGTGCAATCCATGTTTAGGGTCTTGGGAGATCCCAATCTAATTTTGGGGTTTCTCTCTCTCTCTCTCTCTCAAGAAATGAACCCATTTTGCAACCTGCAAAATAGAACACTTTTGAAGAACCTGATGAATAGCACTCGTATTTCTGTTTGTCTTTTTTCCCTTGACTTGTCTGTCTGTCTTGTGTTCCTTCAGAGAATTTGTGAAGCCTTAAGTTTCTGGGAATTTTGTGTTTATGAAAGTAAACAAATCGAGAATTTTTGTTGAAAAATGGGGATCTTCTCAATTTTTGCTACTCATGTGTGTTTTATGTGCATATATACTTTACTAGTAGTTGTTTTGTTTTTTCTAATTATTAGTAGGATGTAAATTGGGTTAAGAGTTAACACTGTTGAGTTGAATGTTACGAATTTATAAATGTCTTGTTTTGTTTGAAGAACTTATGTAAGAACTTACGTTTGATCTCATGGATGTCTTGTTTTGTTTTCATTTTCTAAAAGAAAAAAAATTAGTATATATATAATAAATATACGCATGGCGTGTCCCTGGCCGTATCCGTATCCCCATTTTTTCAGAATGCCCGTGTCCGTGTCCATATCTGTATCCGTGTCCGTGTCTGTGCATCTTAGCTTGCCATGTAGCTATTTTGGCCTTTGAGTCCAGATTGCCCCTTTATTTGTAATACTGTCAAGTCCCATACATGATATTTGCATCACTCTGATTAAATTTCCAGTTGCAGCTGGTTCCACAATTGTAGTTAAGACTTGGTAGTAAATTTGACAAGATGTGTTGCTTTAGCAATGTTGGCCTGAGATCACTCTGATTAAATTTCCAGCTGAAGCTGGTTCCACAATGGTAGTTAAGACAGATGTGTTGCTTTATCAATGTTGGCCTGATGTTCTTTGTTTAGAGAAATTCTACTTGTTTGTTAAGGTTCTTTTGGATGTTGTCAATAGATAGTAGATATATAGGTGAATTTTTATAATTAGGGTTCTTCTTGCGGAAGTTGTTTTTGTATTACCTTGTCTGGATACGCCAACCATTTAATGGGTGTTTCTTCTATTTTTCCTTTTAATGTTTTAGGAGAGAAAATGGGAACGTTCTGCAGTAAAATGCTGTGCGTCATCCCTGTGACAGATTGATACAATATTATGAAATTTGCTCATCCATCACAATGTGTCTTTTACGCAGTCAGAATAATGCCAAAGGTGAAGACTAACCGTGTCAAATATCCAGAGGGATGGGAACTGATAGAACCAACTCTTCGTGAACTACAGGCTAAGATGAGAGAAGGTTTTGATATGCTCTTTGTTATTTTACTCTTTTACGGTTATTTGTTTATCTTGATCTCTCGACAATTTGAAACTCATCATAGTACTTCTGTTCAATGTTTTGGATAGCTGAGAATGATCCTCATGATGGTAAAAGAAAATGTGAAGCATTATGGCCCATTTTCAAAATAGCACATCAAAAGAGTCGCTACATTTTCGATCTTTACCACCGGAGGAAGGAGATCTCCAAGGAGCTGTACGAGTTTTGCATGGACCAAGGCTATGCTGACCCTAATCTGATTGCAAAATGGAAGAAGGTTTATGCTGACCCTAATCTTTTTTTACTAAGCAGCATTTCATACTCGGACCACAGCTATCAGAAATCTTGCGATTCCCAATTCATGCATAAATCTGTGTGGATCTATTTTTTTAAGGTGAAAATAACCAATATTCTTGCATAACACTAGTTGGTTATATGGTGCTTATAGGACTTATATGATCCAGTCGACTCATGCATTCGTACCCCTTTTCCCCTGTTTTCAAGACTTCTTGGGTGAATTACATATAGTTTGATTGTTGCGGGCTTATGGATTTAAAAGGGTTTTTAAGCAATAAGTATCCGAGGCACCTTTTAGTTTGATACTAGCAGTCTAGCACTACACATACAATTTTTTATGTTTATACGGAGGGAGGGAGGGGGTTATAAATTTTTGATTGCGTATTAAACCCCATAATTTTTTAAAATTATGTATTTAACCCCGATTCATTGTAGCAGCATTTTCTGGTTTCAGTCTTTCAGAATTAGTTTCGATAACGTTATGAATGTATCACAATGGTGCTTCTTTTAGACTTATTTCTCTCAACAATTTGAAGATCATATGTTTCAATCTTCTGATATGTAATTGATAGATAATGTCCGGTTAGGGTGCCAAATGTGGATAAACAATTCAATATATGGAGTAGTAATTCTGAAGCAAAACAAATTTATGTTATATGGAGTAGTATTTTATACAGTAGTTGACAGAAAATATTGATATATTCTTGTAAGTTTGTTCTTTGTTATTGCAGCCTGGTTATGAACGTCTATGCTGTTTAAGGTGCATGCAACCCAGGGATCACAACTTCCAAACAACTTGTGTTTGTCGAGTCCCCAAGCATCTGAGAGAAGAAAAGGTCATAGAGTGCGTGCACTGCGGTTGCAGGGGTTGTGCTAGTGGAGACTGATCGGCCTTTCTTCTACCCAGTGTAAACTAGATCCTGTGACCATCATATTTTTTAGCATGTCCTTAGCCTATTAGTGTCTTATCTCTCTGCAAGGTTTGAAAAATGGCATACCATTGGGGCTCCGCATATAATTGGAATTTCTCTATCGCATACCTGGTATTTGTGGAGCTTATCCAATCTAGAGCTGTTATGCCAAATGTTTTGTATGAATTTGTGTTGTGATGATTCACTGAACTTGTTATGAAAAGGTGTACTCAGACTTTGAAGTTCGCTCTTGTGATTTGTTTCTCTCTCACCATTAAAGGGTTTATTGGCAAGCTCTAGCTAGCTGTCTTTTGATCCTCTAATGTGCCTTGTTTAGCATGTAAATAGCAAAACCTGCTCTGGTTTCTGGTTTTTGCCAGCCTTCAATGTTCGTGATCTAGTAGTGTTATCTATATACATGTGTTGGGATGATTTGAACTTGTTATGAAAAGGTGAACTCAGACTTTGAAGTTTGCCCTTGTGATTTGTTTCTCTCACCATTAAAGAGTTTATTGGCAAGCTCTAGCTGTCTTTTGATTCTCTAATGTGGCTTGTTTAGCATGTAATAGCAAAACGTGCTCCAGTTTCTGGTTTTTGCCATCCTTCAATGTTTGTGATCTATCTCTGTGTGTGTATTTATGTGTTTTCTTTGGCTGGATGGATCACTTTATGGTTCATGTCTTTCTGTGTAAGCCACTCTTTACATCTATACAATCATTAATTTGTGATCTTTTTGTATTTCTTGTCTGTGACTAGTTATTATTCTATGGCATGAAGCTGAATTAGAAGTCCATTTATGCACGGATGCTACAGAAATGGTGTGCCTATATATATATATATATATATATATATATATATATATATATATCTTGAGTGATGTTATTTATAGATTTGTATAAAACGTTGCATGTGCACAAGAAGTCCGATGAAATCCCGTATCTCCTATGAGCCGTTTCTGTATCCCATAATAGAAAATCTATCTCCGTTCCAATTTGTGTACAATTTGTCTTTTGAATGACACAGACAAAAATGTTTTTATGGACGTATATGTTCTTTGACAAGATTTCTCTACATTTCGTAATGAAAAAGTGAGGTATAATTAAGGAAATCTGGGTCACAGATTCGAAAATAACGACAATTCTCGTACATCACAATGAGTGAACTGGGGAGAGCAAATTTATTTACGTTCACTTTGTTTACCCTCGCGGGGGTATATGCTTATTCTGTATTTCATTACTCAATAAAAACTGTTCATTTTGTTCAGATTCATTTCCTAGGAGACCTTGACAAAATTCAGCTCAATCGAATATTAATAACTGCTTCATCTAGGAGTTTAGTTGTTTTATTTAAAATTCTTGACTGAAAATTTGAACTTGTAGATCAAATGCTTACAAATACCCAATTAAGCTTTTTTGCCTAATCTCTTAACAAATGAATTTGAACAAAATAAATACTCCATTTTTTTATCAACACAGTGAGACAAGAATCACCATACCCTTGCTCAGGATGAACAAAGCGACGGTGAAACAACTATTCAAATCACAGCTAAACAACTATTCAAATCACAGCTACAACAGAAACATGTACCAGAAAATCACAAGCAGAATGCACAGTAAACGTGGCAAGACATTTTTCGACACGGTCAAGAGACATTTGCTAGCTCAAGTAATTAAACAAGGACTGTACTACCATTTCTGTACTCAATCGAACATCGAATGTTATACTATGAACCAGCTAGATTTGTACAAGAAAAAATGAGATGATAAAAAATGATTAAAACCTTCAAATTGCCCACTGTTTTGTACAAATATGTTTGGTTCATGTTGATCAAGCTAAATTTTAACATGGACAATTAACTCGACGAGCCATTTAAAATGAACAGTTTCGATTCATACCAGACGCAGAAACAAACATGGATACAAGTTTTGGAAGTTCTATGGATCCCAAAATCATTTCTACTTACTTAAAATAACCATACACTACCTAATATGTAGGGAAGGCAACGGGATGGGTTGGGGTGGGTTTTGATGATCCCGGACCCGACCTAAAATTCCTGAACCGCCCCTAACCTGAGCGGATAATTTATGGGTACCCCCGCTTCTATCAGGTATCAGGTTTACCCGCCCTGCTCCTATTTTTTTTTCCACATATTAGTAAAATATATTTTAGACTCCAATATTAGTGAGCACAAATGATAAAAGTTCACAAAATAACTGTCACAACTTAACCAAAACTTACTATCTAATGTTGTATTTTAGTTGTAAAAACAAAATTATAAGAATACAAATAAAATTTGATGCATATAAGGGAGAAAATATAATTTCATATATATAAATATAGTTATACATATATATGTATGTCAGGGCGGGTAATATCGGGGCGGGGTGACCATACCCCTGCCCCTACCCGTTACCCAAAAAAATAGAAAAAAAACCCTATCCTATCGGGGCGGGTTGAATTGTCATCCCTACTAATATGAGTACAAAATAACAATGTAAGTGATTTAAACAAAAGGAAATGTTAACGTGTGCCCAATGGGCTTATGTTAAGATTGAAAAGTGTACTGAAATGTGTGAAAAATTGTATAAAAGTAGGTGTAAATGTATCGAAACGTGTAAGAAGTGCACTGGAGCGCGTGTTTTTTTGCGTGTGCTTATTGTGTGCCTAGTGGGCACACGATAGCGAGACCCTTAAACAAATACTATGAGATTCCATGGCATGGGGTCCAATAGGATGGGTGGGAAGGAGGTTAAAATTTTAGGTGCCTAGTGGGCACACGATAGCGAGACCCTTAAACAAATACTATGAGATTCCATGGAAAGGGGTCCAGTAGGATAGGTGGGAAGGAGGTTAAAATTTTAGGTGCCGACTGGATACTACATAGCGATACCCATCGCGTATCCTGACAATCCAAAAATGTGTTGAATGGATCAGATTTCTCCCAAACGCTTCCCCGCCACATGGTACCCGACTGACATCCAAATTCTTCTTAAAGAGTGAACAAAATTTCCCGAGGAGTTAAGAGCATCTCTAATCGTGACCCATTTTGAGATCCATACCAAAATTGGGGTAAAAACATAAAAAATTCATCTACAGTCTTTATCCAAACCCTTACCCATTTTTTGAGTTTACCCATTTCTTTCCCCATTTTGGGGACACTCTAAACCTTTACCCTTTTTCCGGTATCTATAGTGCTTCACTAGAGTTCAGCCTGACATCTCAATAGAATGTCTGATCTTCGCTAGTTGTCTTGAACTAATGAGAGCGCTTCGCCGGATCTTTCAATTGATGTCAGAGCTTCGTTGGATCTATTGTAGGGTCGCCGGACATTTGCGCGGAGCTTCTGGGGGTCGCTAGAGCTTTACCAGAGTTGAATCTTTCATCTACTTATTTACATATACGCCATTCGTAATTTTAAAAAAATGAATTTGGAGTGAAAAATAGGATTTTCTATTGGAGATGGCTCTACCTAAATTGAAGATTTAGACAATTACAGATTCAAATTTGAGTAAAAAAAGATGAGGACTGGAAAATGCTACAGCTATTTGTACATGTACAACCGACTCCGCTACAACTGTTTACAATCGATAGTGCTGGGCCAAGGATGGAGCCAGGGAGGGGCTAGTAGGGGCAGTCCCCCCCCAATCGATTTTTTCAAACTATATAGTCCCGTCCCCCCTCCGTTCAAACTATATAGTCCCGTCCCCCCTCCGTTTTTTGTTAAAAAAATAATTGTAACAGCTTTAATATTTATCAAGCTATGAAACAACTTTGTACTAAAATTGGTTTAATGAGTTCTAATTACAATTCTTTTAAACAAAACCACGCCCAAAATTTATAACCCAACTCACTTCAGGGCCGGACTCAAGGCCCCATTCACTTTTAAAAACTAACACTACTGAAAATGATTATTTAGCAAATTTCTTGATTACTTATATTGAGAAAGATATTGCTGAGGGTTGGACACAGACTCTATCATTGATGCTTTTAATAACAAGAAAGAGTGTCGAGCACAGTTCAAGATGCCTGATTTCAATAAACACTAGATAGGATTAGATAGACGTTAATACCTTTTGCAATCTAAGTTGATATTAGAAACATGTTTAGTTTTATATGTATTGGTGTTATTTTGTATATATATATTTTGAGTTAGTAAAAATTCACATCGTTGTCTTAATTTTAATTTTTTTTATTGCATATATCCGTCCCCCCTACGCCAAAATCCTGACTCCGTCCATGTGCTGGGCCCCAATAACTTACCGTAATCCAAAAAAAAAAAATCGAAAACCTAGAGATTGGCTTCCTCTCTTATTTTACGATGAATACAGCGAGAGAGAGGGGCGAACGATGAAGAAGAAAAGAGGATACGAGGGTGAGAGAGTACCAGACGGGCTCTCTCTCGAACGCTTCTTCGAACTAGACCAACAGACGAGCTTCGAACCAGACACCACCAAGGTCTCTCTCTCTCTCAAGTTGTTTCACGATTTAAAGAAAAACCTAATTCGAAAAATACCGCGTAAGGGAAAAACCCCCCAAATTGAGAAATACCCGTGATTTCTTGTTATTCGCAGACAGCGCCGGACCTGGGCTAAGGCCCAATAGGCTGGCGTTTTAGGCCTCCGAAAATGATGAAAAAATAGGGATTCCTAATTTTTTTAGCACCCAGTATATAAGCCCAAATATTTTTTTGCATATAGGCCCATTTTAAATCCCACTGCCCTCACATCTAATTAAAACCCACATAGGCCCAATCTGACTAGTGATGAGAGAAGTGCAGATGACGATTGAGTTATTCACAGACGATTCACGAGAGAATTGCAGATGATCAAAAGAATCTCCTCGCAGACCTTCGATTGCCTCTCTTCCTCTCACTCTCATTTCTCATCGAAGAAGATCAGAAACCCTAATTCTTATCTGTCCGCCTCTCTCCAGCATCTCGATCGCTCTTTCACTAGCGAACTACTTAGTCGATTCGGTAAGTGGAATGACTAGAAATCCCTTAATTTATTAAGTCGTTATTGATACCATTAACTCTCCACTGCGATTTGCGATTTGTGTTTAAAACTAGGGCCTTAGTTGTCTTGTTCACAGAGCACCAATTTTTTAGCAGCATGTTTTCTACTGGGCCTTATTTGTATTACGTTTTTCTACTGGGATTGTTGAAACTTTGTTAAATTTCCTTTACTTCTACAGCAGTATGTTTTCATTACAACTTCCAGTTTAGAAACTATTTGTCTGGACATGATTTGTTTTGTTTACAAAGCACCAATTCATGATTTTTTGTTCTGGCAAAATTGATGGTGGAAATTCTTGAATTTGCAGATTTGAAATAATCATGCCTAGAAAGTTTTTGTCTCGACATGAAAAAAGAAAAAAGAAGCAAAGAGTAGATGCATTGATACAATCTCAAGTGGGGTCTCTCAATAACTTTCTAGCATTTTTGGGGGCCTCTATTTTCAAAGTTTGTCTTAAGCCCCTGAAATGTGAGGGTCGGCCTTGTTCGCAGATGGTGTAGAGCCAGACAGCTCTTGTTTTGATTTGCTGTTTATAAACTTCATAGTTCAGATGGTGTAGAATCACGTAGTTTCACTTTTTTTTTGGGGGGCTGTGTTAAAATGGTGGGGGCCAATGATGACGTGTTGTGCCACATCATCGCATTGTGTTCGGCGTTGTGCTTTAGATGTTCGTTTCGTTATTACAACTATTAACTTGAATGCCTTCCAGTAGGTTCTCCTTTTTGAGAAAGAGAGAGAGGGAGCGTCCGAGCTGCTTTCCATTCGGTATCGCTTTCGGATTTGGGGTCAGTTGGAATTCACCACTGTTCCGCTGTTGTTTCGTTGTCGCTTTGGAGAGGCCAGAGCAGAGGGAGGTGAACAAAGATGGTGTTTGGCCAAGTGGTAATTGGTCCACCAGGCTCCGGGAAGACCACTTATTGTAATGGCATGTCTCAGTTCCTCCAACTTATCGGCAGGTCTGCGAACCCCCCCCTCTCTATATATATGTGTGTGCGCGCGCGTGAGCGCATCAATATACACACAACTTACTTGAATGTTGAAATTAAATTAAACTTCTCTTAGATGTCGCTGTAATCAAATGCACAATTGTAGGGCATAGTCTAGGGTTTGAGTTTATTTTTTTGGATAATTAAGCTTGAAAATAAAAGGGGCTAAACGAATAGACAGCCTACAAGGGGCTTACCCCAGGAGGAAAAGCAAAAGAAAAGAAAAGAAAAGAAAAGAAATGAAGATAAGCCAAAAGCGGCACAAAATAACGAAGATTATGGGAAGGCCCGTAGGCTACAAAGGGAATGATGGGGTGGACTGCCTACAAGACAATAAAATAAACTCGATTAATAGATTTCTAATGAGTTTCTAATCCATCTAGGGAGATGGACCAGAAACTCACAAAAGGAATTGGAATATAATGATAGATCAGAACTGTAGCAATATGATGGAGCAGCAGCAGGACAAGCGGGTGATTCCAGGAGCAGCATCAAACATAACCATATCCAGGTACTCTTTTACATCAGGGCTAACGGCAGCAGAAGCAAGCACAGCAAAAAAGGTGCAGTAGAGCAATAGTGTTATTTACTAGGAGCAGTTCAAACCTCTAGGTGTTGAGGCATGACATATGGGAGGACGCCCCCTCCCCAAGGGGTTCAAACATGCCAAGGGACAACCCCCCAAGGCTAGGTCAAAGAGCCTCTGGGATAGTAAACAGTTAAAGGGACACACCCCTCAATCAACGAGCATGTTAAAACATGACATTTACACAGATCAAACAGCAACAAACAACAACAAACAACAACAGGTTGTTTCTAACAATGGCTGCAGGACATTTGTTGTAATCCGGGCCTTAACCAATATATGAATAATCGGTACATGTCCAGATTACAACATTGGTGATATCTCCGTGATGATTATGATGCCAGAATCTGCCCAGCTGTGGCAGCCAAGTGCACAGCTCAGGAATGAAGTTTCTGGAAAAAATTTGGCAGAGTTCCGTTTGAAAATGTAGCAACCCAGCTAAGCAAAGACATTGCCCAACACAATTGTCAACAATACAGCAAGAACCTAGCAATAAAGTACGACAATAGCAGATGATGTATATGCAACAGATTCAACCACAATGGCAGCTGCCTAGAACATAATGGAATGCCTCCTTCCATTGGAGACAACAAAAAGAGCATAATGGAATGCCTCCTCCCATTGGAGACAACAAAAAGAGCATAATGGAATGCCTCCTTCCATTGGAGACAGATAAGCAAGTAAAGCTTAAAATATGTTAATAAGCATAGCCATAAGACAATATTAACCAAGGAATGCCTCCTTCCAAGGAGACAAACAATCTAATAGAGTATGCAAAATTTAACAATAATGTATGACTCTGCGTGTGGAAGCAACGGAGAACATCAACCCTTGTTAGGACCTTGCTTAGGCCCTATTCTGAACCTTCTTTGTACCTGCATATCTCAACAAGAAGCTCAAAATACACAATAACAGATATAGCAATAAGCATGAAAAACAAATTCCATAGCCTCTGCCATATAATCAGAAAAGGACAATATTCCACTGAGCCAAAAGATCATCAGGTTGAGGACCTTTGGAAAGTTTTTCCAAGGACATTAACCTATGCCTAATGACTGAGTGGATCTTGCTCTCTACGACAAAAATAGGACTTGCGAAATTTTGCCTAGGGTTTGAGTTGTGCCCTATGTAGCACTGACACAACACCGACACACAATTTTTCAAAAAATAGGGGACACAGACACGTTGGGGGACACTTGTGTTTACACACACTCATATCCACAAAAAATTAGGAAAAAAGAGTAAATAAGATAGAAGTTCAGTAATACCATAACCAAATAGCCCAAATTTCCATCATTCACATTTGTATTACATTGTTTTCTTGTCATTACATCAATAACTTGCAAGTTGCAACAAAAGTGTGGTATGATTCATTTTGTCATTACAACCTATCCACATTCCACCATCATCTAGTACTACTAGTTTACAGTGCAAAAAGAGATAAAACCTTAGTCCATTGCACAAAAAAGGACTATTTTAAGCTTTAGATAGGGCCTACTAGGCTACTACTTCTTCTCTGTCTTCGTCCCCATGGGCATCATCTCTGTCATCGGTAAACACAACAACCTCCAACTCAGGTTCATCTAGAGAGAGTTTGGTGACTCCAAGTATCCCAACATCATCAAAGCAATCCAATCCAATCCAAATATCCCACATCTTATTTTGTCCTTGAGAGTACTGAGGGCTCTTCCTTGATAGAAGACAAGGATTGCTATGAACAAACGCCAAATCCTCGGCTCTTTGCGGGGTCATTTTGTTCCTTTTGACTATGTGAACAAGAGCATGAGGAGGCCGGTTGTCCAAGTACCCTCAAAGCAACTTATTTTTACTGACTATTGCACTCTTCTTCCATTTCTGTTGAACCCTTAATGGAGGACTGTTGCACTCCTCAACAACTGCTTACACCCATGTTGCACGTTTTTTACTCAAGTGAAAATCACGTCTCCTTTTTCCAAATTCAAGAAGGGTGTGTGTTCAAGTCACACTGGGAAGATTTTCTGACCATTGCACCCTTCATCCACTTTTGTTGCACTCTACATTGACAATGGTTGCACTCTACATTGACAATGGTTGCACTTACTCAATAAATTCATTGCACTCAAAATCACAGATCAAGGGGGTATTTCGGTCAACATAATTATGGGTGCCATGTATGTGCAATTAAAATAGTGCGTTTCATGTTGGGAGCAATTTTCAAAAAGTGTTCCATGTCTTTGCAATTAATTGCCCCTGCTACCATTTTAGAGAAATTTTCCCCCAAAAAAATGCTTACATTGAAATAAACACCACCAAGAGTAAGGATCCATGTGACACCTATTATGAATCGAGTCATATTCGGTGAATTGACCACTACGCCCCGAAAATTTTCTAAACTCTATTGTCACCTTTGAGCGCTCCGCTTGATTATCAAAGTATCTCTTCAAGCACTTGTTTCTCAGTTCCGCCACCTCCTCATCCATGTGGGCTTCGATCTTCAAGAAGCCACATCACTATAGTACCCACTACCTAATGATTGAGTAAGAATGTCATTCCCTATTTCCAACAAAATTACAACTCAATAATAAAAATTGAAATGTCCCTTCACTCTTGTATATGATCCCTTAAATGGGTGTTACGGTTTACACAAGTTACATTGTAATTCCCAATTTCCTCCCTCTTCGGCACATCTTCCCAATTTAGTAACATACTTCCAATATGATTTATTTTCTTCAAATTCTTCATTGTCATCTACACCCATGGAAGCCATAGTGGAAGATTTTTCCTAGGAAATAATATGCAAAAAAATTCTTACTTGGATTCACAAAAACCAAGTTTTTATTTAACGTTTAAACTTGATACTTAATATTAAACCCTAAATCGAATCAGAGAGCGTATATTGAAATGAATGAAGGAGGGAGGGAGTTAAAATTTCAATTTTTTAAAGTTTCATTTTAAAATGTTACCTTAATTGCGTTTCCCCCCGAAGTGTCCCTAAACTGTCCGCTAAGTGTCAGAACCCCAATTTTAGGAAAAAAAAAAAGAGAAAAAGAAAGGACACTTTGAGATTTAAGTGTTGGACACGTGTCAAGACTCAAAAGCATGTCGGCAGCGTGTCCGACAGTCCGACACTGATACGCTATCTCCGGGGAAGTGTTGGTGCTACATAGGTTGTGCCCGTTGAGTGTTCATTGTCTGTTTTTCCTTTATATGATTCTGATTTATATTGGTGGAGTTAGTTAATACACTCACATATGCAGCCTGAACTTATTTCTCATATAATCGGTGAGGTTGTGTTTTAATGCAGAATTACAATAATTGCTTTGCAGGAAAGTAGCTATAATAAACTTGGATCCCGCGAATGATTCGTTGCCGTATCCTCTCCATGTGTAGATTCAGGGATGTATTGTTTTTTTTTCCCTTTTTCTTCTTCATAGGCTCCGTTTTGGGTTGAGTCTTGGATTGGCTGCTGGAAAGTGGAAAGCATGATGTTTTTCTATTCGCGTGTGATTCAGTTCCGGATTATTTCTCCTTAACCTGTGAACCATAGGTATGAATGCGCGATTAATATTGAAGATCTTATTAAACTCAGTGATGTTATGAACGAGCATTCACTTGGTCCTAATGGAGGTCAGTCCTTCTACTTCACCTTTTCTACTTTGAAAAAACTAATGTTGCCATCTACTTAAAGCTGAAAAAGGGTCTTGATTGTATGTATAAATCCTTATTATTAGTTCAATTTTAGTAGGCTAGTGAAGCATTATCATACTGTGTAATGATCCTTAATGTCGCTTATTCTTCTCCGAGAGATCTATGACATTGGACGGTGGATGAAACTTAAATGAAGGGTTTCCTTGTTGATGTCATTACGTAATCTTTTTCTGCCTTTTTCAACTAGGTCTTGTGTATTGTATGGATTACTTGGAGAAAAACATTGACTGGTTGGAGGCCAAACTGAAGCCTCTTCTCAAAGGTTAGTATCATTCAAGGCCCTATTGACCATGACTTGTTGTAACCTTTTTGTTCTTGAAAGTGCTCGTGGACTGTTCTGGTTCTTGTCATGCATCCATATTTATCAAATCATGCATCTATATAGGTCGGTGACTAGAGTCATTTTCTCATCACTTTCCGCTGTTTTTTGCTGTCCATATTGGTTGCCATATTCTGCGTTGACTGTTTTGTTGCACTGAAAAAGGATTAACATTGTTCCAATTTGATGTAAATTTTTGGTTATCGAGATTTCTTGTTTTCTGGATACTAATGTGGCTGTAAATTTTTGAAAACTAAATCTTCCATGCAGATCATTATCTCCTCTTCGACTTCCCTGGCCAAGTTGAATTATTTTTCCTGCATGCAAATGCCAAGAATGTCATTGAAAAACTTGTAAAGAAGTTAAATCTTAGGGTAAGTGATGCTTCTACATCAACGTTTATTTCCTCACCTTCAGTAAACCTGCCCAGCTACTTAAATTAATTCCTTATTGGCAATTTTATGGAATCCAACTGGATTTCCTTTTATGCAGTTGACTGCGATGCATTTAGTGGATGCCCACCTTTGTAGCGATCCAGGAAAGTACGTGAGCGCATTGATTCTTTCTCTATCAACAATGTTGCATCTGGAGCTTCCCCACATTAATGTTTTGTCTAAAATTGATCTGATTGAGAACTATGGAAAACTAGGTACAAAACATTCTTCTTATACATCAAATGTAGATACAGCTCGTTCATTTTCTTTTTCTGTTAAATATGCAACTCTTTTTTTCCAATTTCATCTCTCAAATAAAAGGTTCTCTGGGAATTCATCATATTTCACTAATCAGATGAGCCTTGTGTTGTGCAGCTTTTAATCTCGAGTTCTACACAGATGTTGAGGATTTATCGTACTTACAACATGATCTTGATCAAGACCCTCGGTCCGCTAAATACAGGTGGGTAGTTGGTTAAAACCCTTCTTCCTATATTTGAGGGAAAGAAACTATGTTTGAATGAGGCTGTTTCTACTTGTATGTTTCCAGAAAAATGACGAAGGAGCTGTGTGAAGTTATAGAAAATTATGGTCTGGTCAACTTTACTACCTTGGATATTCAGGCATGCTTGATTCATTTTCTTTCTTCAGAGCTTTATGTAGTTTTGTTGTTATCATTTTGTTGTTATCATATTGTATCCACCCTTACCCCCTTTTCAGGATAAAGAAAGCGTTGGGAATCTCGTAAAGCTCATTGACAAGAGCAACGGATATATATTTGCCGGCATAGAAGGGAGTGCAGTTGAGTATAGCAAAATTGCTGCTGCTCCAGTTGACTGGGATTATTACAGATATCCTTTTTCGGATTTAAATAACTGTGCAGTGTGCCTATTTTGCCTGTTCATCCCCGTAATCCAATTAGCCTTCAAATGTCTTTTGTACATGCATATTTCTATGGCCAACTCAAACATAAGTCTCATCATTTCCCCTAGCTGACTCAATTTGGCTAACCAGTGAGCATCAGTGTTTCACAGATTTTGGATTCATTCAAGTGATGTAAACACAGGAAAGTAGCATTCAGCCCTGAGTGGATTCTAATCTGAGAATTATATTGATTCTGATCCGAGAATGATATGTGCCAAAAGATCTCAAATGGCTGCCAGAGTGTATAACTACCTGAATTAGCATTCTAAATATTCTATTTGAAGTGCCCCTGGAGATGGGAGCCTGCTTCAGAATTTGAAAGCACAACACCATCAAACATTCAACACTTGCTATTGATAATTTCTAAGATACCTCACTTTTGACAGTTACTGATTCCGCTGCCACACTTTTATTTCAAGGATTTTGTGGCATTATCAGGGATTTTGTCCACTCACTAGGGCTGCAGCGGGATAAGAATAGTATTGTCAGTCCCAGTTCCATATGGCAAGTTATGTTTTGTCACTTATAGCTAGGGACAAGTAATTGGATGCACTGACAGAGCAATCCCAATCTGCACTTGTTATCAATCCAATTCCTACTTCTCTGTCTCTTTCGATTGCATATGCAGTGTTTGAAAAGACGCCCTAGGTAGTGCCTGACCATCTCGATTAGTGGTCTAGGTGTGACATTAGTCAGCCAGGCAATTATTCGGCCTCTAGGCGGGATTAGTCAGCGACTAATTGGCTAGGCAGGATTCGGTGGGGGTTATATACATAATTTTGCAAATTAGGGGGTGAGATTTTAGTGGCAATATACTATTAAGGGTTTTAGTGTGTTTTAATAGAATGTATTACATATACACTATACAGTGTCACCATCTAACCTAATTGATGCTGCTGCTCAATCGAACTCTTTGTAACGTAAGCTCCTCTCTCTCTCTCTCTCTCTCTCAGAGATTGGGCTGTGCATTCTTTTTTTTTTTTTTTAGAGTATAGCGGGTACTAGTGCTTGTATGAAAACCGATTAATAGGCCTAGGTGCTTGCTGCCGTACGACTGCGCCTAGCGGCTTTCAGAACATGGCGCATATGTGGGAACGGAAAATGGTTTACAAAGATTGCCCAGTTTTGCAAATGACAATACCACATATTATTTTCTTGACAAAAAAGTTCTGTTTGGTTGTTACGTAACCCGGTAACGGCAATGGTCGTACAGTCATTGTTTAATTACTAGAGCTGCTAAATGTTTCTTGACCGTGTCGATACTAGGTTACATATTTCTCCTAATGTCTTGTACTTGCACGTTTACTGTGTATTCTGCTTGTGATTTTCTGGTATCATGGCTCGACATCCATATCTAGCAAATCCGAGCCCTAGTGTTTTTCTCCAGTTATTAGTGAGGCTATTGGGAGGATTGACACGACTCTTCTAGTATTTGTCATCCTCCGAGTGTGATATTGAATCGACTTTAAGACGGTGGTGTTGAATAGTTTTCCTTAACAAAACAGTTTCACAACAGCAGCAGTTCAAGAGAAGTACATGAAGGATGATGAAATTGATTTTGACGACTGACGGTAAGGTTTCACTGAATTCCATCACCGTAAAGGTTATCATCTTTACTATTTAAGCGCCATTTAATCCCTTTCTGTTTCTTTTTTTTTTTTCCCTTTCAATTTTTATTCCCTTGACCACCCCTTTCTCTGTGTTTTCATCATTGTGAGATCTCAACATGTGTAATTTTCAAGAAAGTTTTTTTTTTTTTTTCCCTTTTATTTCATTGATGGATTTAGCATATTGGTTCTGGAATGTCAGGTTGTTGACTTGATTCTGATCATTAGATATACAGCAAGGTGAAGGTCCAAACTCTGATCGGTTCTGGTGAATGTAATTTCTAGGAACGGGATCTCTGTTTTGATGGTTGCCTTAGGTTCTGTAATCGAACAACTGGGTTGGTAGTGATATTCACAGTTTTGCTTGTTTTGAAAGTGCTCATCCGGGAGCTTAGATGATTTGCGCTGGCGTTTTGTTGCCATTTACTTGTATGAGCTGCATCAAGCTTGTAGGTATTTGCTCTTTAAAGGCGGTTCAATTTTTTTTTTTTTTTTTTGTATTACCCGGCCAGTGTTTATTTATCATCAATGCCCCTTGAGGAGATCTTTGAGGGAGTCCTCATCCGAGTGGTTTTTCATAATAACCGTACATATATAATTTATCGAAAAATGCTTGAATGAAGCCCTTCTGAGTATTTTTTTTGGACGAATCCTCGCGGCGACCCTTAAAATCACGTTTTAACACATTGAGCGGTTCGGATCGTCGAGATTCTACCTTGATCCATGAGGTCCGCAAATTACAAGTTTGAGGGAGTCCTTAGTAGAACGGGATCCTATATATATATATAGGCACATCATTTATGTTGCATCCATGCTTATCTCCGAATACTTTTGCCTTAGCCTTCATGCATGAATGGACTTTACTTCAGCTTCATGCCATAGAATAATAGCAACTAGTCACAGACAAGAAAGACAAAAAGATCACGAATTAATGATTGTATAAATAAAAAGAGTGTCTTACATAGAAAGACATGAACCATAAAGTGATCCATTCCTCTTTTTATTTTCGGTGAAAGTGATCCGTTCCTTTTTTTTTTGTTTTTTGTGTACAAGCAAGAAATTATTCTAACCAAACCTAATTTAACAACACCACACGCCCGTAAGGAGACTTGAACCCTGGCCACCGCTAAGGGAGGCATTGGGCCATTCCTTTGAATTTGGCAAACCATAAGTTCCTCCACCTCATTCGCCATAAGTCCTTACATTTCTCGTTTCTGAAGCTCAGAACCTAGTAATATTCCCTCCAAACCATAGCCACAAGCTATTCTTACCTTACTCACCAAGTCTAAGGCCATGCTCTTTGCTTTTCAATTGCTTGCCACCTCTCTCTCTCTCTCTCTCTCTCTCTCTCTCTCTCTCTCTCTCTCTCTCTCTTATATGTGCTTTCAACTCTTTCTCCTCTCTATAGAATTGAAAACTTTCAAACTGTTTGTCGGCATTACAGGTCCTTTTCAGATTTTTTTCCAAAAACAGCCTGGTTGGTAAATTGGTATGCCAAAAACAAACAATGGGTTTGTTCTTTCTTACATCCTCCTCTTGGTTTCTACGTCAATTTTCTCTCATTTATCTGTAGCCTTTGGGTCCCCTGTCCGAGAACAGAGATTTCATCGACCCGACCCTTTGCGCCACTTCAAATTATACAAAGGTGGTTATGATATTAGAAACAAGCATTACTGGGCTGTAAGTTTAATTTCTGTGTTCCTTTGTTCAGAGTATATTTACATACACACAAAACAAAAGCTTAAAGAATGATGTGGCAAACTTGTGTTTTCTCAAATTTGAACCATAAACTCATTTTTATAATTTGTAAGAATACATATTAACATAATCTAGATCATGGAAATTATTCGGCGACAATATTATAATCCTAGATCATTTGTTTGTATTCATTTTGGGGCCCACGTCATATATGCATGACAATAATTAGTTATTTTTAGGAATGGTCTCCCCTTGTAAAGCTTGGAATTAATTCTTTTTTACATTTTTTTTTTCTTGTTTTCATTTTCAGTCAGCAGCATTTACAGGGGTCCATGGCTATGCAATTGGTGGTGTATGGATTCTCTGTGGGTTGGCGTTTGGGAGTTACATGGTCCTCAAGAGTTTCAATGGCAGCTCTTTTTCCTCCGCGCTAGCAGAAAATTCAAATTCTTTTTACATCATACTCTTCTTTCTGGTTCTTCTGTTTTCCTTCTTGGCCATGTAAGTGCTCAAGTTACCCTGTGTATTCAAACTAAGAAATTCCGTTCATGTTTGTATAACGAGCGATTAATGCTAGGGACACATCTAAATTTACATCGCTCTCACAAGTGTGAAGGTGGGACCCACAACACTATTTCGAGGGTCCAGCCACCACTTGAAGATTTTTTGAAAACTGACCTTCCGAGCAAACTTTGTTGGCCAAATTGTCACTTTGTTTGAAAATTCTGTTTCTTAAATCATTTAATTGTATTTTTTTAATCACACATTACACCAAAATCCAAGATCCCAAATACATCACTAGTTGCACAAGTTTGTGGTTTTGGTAATGATTCAAAAAAAATCTTGCAAGCATTCTTATATCAATGTCTATATGAGCATAGGGTTTAGATGTGGTATGATTGATGTGAATTTTTTTTGCATGTACGTTGAAATTGAAGTGTTGCAACCAGCTTGGTCATAGCAGCAAACCAGAGCTCCTTCAAAAGAACAAAAAAACTAGAAGAAACTGTTCTTGGAGCTGGTGGTGAAGCTCGTAAAACCATCCGAAAAGTAACAGACGCCATGACTGAGATGCAAAACGTTTTACTTCCATATGATCCAAAAACTTGCACACTCTTGAATTCGACTAGCTATCAGCTTGGAAAGGAAGCACGACTGATTCGAAAGTTTGGCAGAAAATATGAGCATTCTATCAGTAAAGCAATTCAAATTTCGTAAGCATTTGATTCCTAAAATCAATAGTTTTGTTCTTGGATTATTACTTTTTTTCCCTTAAGTTTTCATTTGATTCATTCTCTTTCTATTTTTGTAGGTATGTTGCAAATCTTGCAATTGTTTTTGTCAACTTGGGATTCTTGGCTGCTGCAATAGGTAAAAATTCTTTTATGAGACCATGGATACATACCAAAACATATATGTACTTGACATGCTCCCGGACATGTAATGTTGAAGTGAATTCAAATCATGAAAATCATATTCTTCAACAAATTGTGGGTATAAAAGCCTTGGTGAACTCACAAATTTTGCTAAGAGGTCTAGGAAAATTTCTACATTTTTTGAGGTATCAAAGGAGTAATAGCAGTGTCGTGATCCTCCCTTTAATGGTGTATCTCAATCGTAACATGTTACGCCTTCTAATGGTTAATGTTATGGCTTCTAATGGTTTATGATATGCTTGGGTGAGTTGGGGACACCACAAAACAAGTGAGTCATAACTTGTCATGCCATTTTGAAGAATGTTACGCCTTCTAATGGTTAAAATGTTATGCCTTCTAATGGTTTATGTTACGCCTTCTAATGGTTTTTGTTACAACAAGGGGGTAACATTGTAGCATCTTCCCTTATTACAACTTCAAATTCCTAATATTATCAGTGTCGTGGTCCTACCTTTATTTTCTCAAATTAACATGGTTAAGCGTTGTAAGTTGTAACATATTCTGCCAATTAACTTGTGAAACAATACTTGGCTAGACTAACGAGTTGCTGCTTTGGCTGATCAGTTCTGCTTTTCTTCCATTGGCAACCTGGATTTGTCATGTAAGTTAAATTAGATTATATGTTTGGTTGATATCTGAATATTTTCCATGCAGTCCTGTCTCATGTCAATCCTATTTTCTCTTTAATTTCAGTTTGCTTCTTCTCTGCTGGATCCTTACTACTCTATGTTGGTTTCTGACCGGCTTCGATTTCTTCTTTCACACGTGAGTATAAAACGTTTTCGCCCAGAAACATACCTATATGTAATGTAACCGACGAGTCTTTGTGTTTTGAAGAGTTAATCGTGAAACAGAACTTAAACAAGCACAGTTTTGGCGCGATCTTTTGTTTGAATATCCAGTTTTGCAGAAGACACTTGTTCGGCCCTCGAAAATTATGAACAAAACCCTCAGAATAACAGTCTCAGCGCAGTACTTCCCTGTTCCAATTCCTCAAATGCAGACAATGTATTGGTGGAGATTGGTCATACTGTTCATAATTCCATAGAAGAGGTACTGCAATTGCTAAATACCAAATACATTTTCACTTGCTTTTGGTAACATTATACTAATGAAGTTTATTCCTTTTGCAGTTAAATTCCAAAATAGGCCAATTTAGTGATTTAATTCGGTTACAAGAAGAACAAGATGATGGTTCTTTTAGAGTTAAGAAGATTTGTGACCCTTTCTCAGGTGCCCCCAATTTCAGCTATGCACCTCAAAATTGCTCAAAGGATTCCATTCCAATTGGTGCCTTGCCTGGTGTAAGTGACTCCACCCACGGTTCTCTTTTGGTTTATGACAGGAGCAGAATTCACGAGAGAATAGAGATTAGTTAATTATTCACTAAGAGTAATTGAAACAACATTTCTTAAAACAGCAAAAACATCCAATTAAAGGCCTAAATAATGGAATTAGGCCGAAATCCACCATTAGTCACGACTTAGGATCGTGAGTCTTGACCGCAACGCCATTCTACTTCAGTCCACCAAGTTTGGGCCGATTCCAGACTCGTCGATTAACTGCCAATTTAGGCAGTTGCCAATTAAAAGCTGTTTGGGCCCCTGAGGTTTCGACCGGTCCAATTGATCATAGAATTGGACTGCCACTTGTTCTAATCAGTTTATGAAAACAGAAAACGAAAACACTTGATATAAACCGAAAACGAACAGAAAGCTCACTCTTTTTTGCTACATATCCATATGCAGGTCCTTTCAAGATTCACTTGTTACAAAGACAACACCACAACAAACTGCGAAAGCAAAGGGAGATTTATCCCAGAGTCCTCATATCTCCTTGTCTGGGCATATAGTTCTGCAATTCAGGACTTGATAAACATATTTCCTGATTTGCAAAACTTGATTCAATGCTCCTTTGTGAAGGAAACATTCTCTAATGTTGTTTTGCATCAATGCAAACCATTTAGAGCCGCGACGCGAAGGCTATGGCTATCTGTGCTTTGTCTTTCCATCATTATGGTGGTTTTAGTGTTACTTTGGGTAGCAAAAGCTTATCAGGATAGGGGAAGATCCTTCTCTGCTTGTTCAGTCATTCCCAATCGGACCGCTTAACCATGTATAGAGATTATAGTGCACCTTGACTAATATTAGGAGATCAAGTTCACTGTCCACTAACGGGAATCCCAATAAAATTCAAAACAAATTCCCTGTAAGGACGCCTGAGTTATAAAAATAATAGGCTCTAAATTTGCTGAAAAGTAGGTGGTGTAGATTTTTTCTGTAAATTTGTAGGGTCTTGGAGGAAAGTCCAAAAAGTACTCTTCACGGTCCTTATGTAATTGTAAATAATGGATCAATAATGTAGATATAGTCATAGAGAAATGTGTATAAATGTACATACCTTGATTGTTTACCAGGGCAAGTCAATTTACGTACCAGTACTTTCCTTTTCTCTCCCTCTCTTTTAATTTTTGTATGTTTTAATTGTATGAAATTAGAGCGTTTGTACATTTCCAAGATTCGAGCAGTGGTATAGGGACACAAACATTCTAATACAGATTTATCTGAATCTGTGTCAGTATCCGGATACTATGTCCAAAGCGTGATCGTTTATCATTATGTTCCATTGCAAAGAATAAGCCGCACTATCATATACAAGAATGCCAAGCGCCGCACTATCATATACTCCGTACAAGAATGCCAAGCGCCCGGACCGTAGTGACCCGTCCGAACGGGAGTTGCCCAAACTAGAATTCACACCTGTCATTAAAAGCTGTGGAAATTGAAAGAGAAGTGGTATCAGACCAAATTGAATTGAAAGCAGTCTATGATGCTGAAGTTTGGGTGTCCAAGCCTGAACAAATCTTCAAAACTCGTTACAGGGTGGATTATGGTTGATGTCCCAATGGCTTAATTTGTGTTAAGATCGATCTTGAATTTTTAAAGAAGCAAGAGAAAATGCTAAACAAAACCTTAAATTAGGACAGAGGGGAGGTGCTGCGCAGCGTGCTGTGCAGCACCCGGCGCGGCCGCGCCGGTGTTGGTCCGATGATCGGAGATGTCCGTTGCGTAGAGCTCGTCGAGTACTACAAGTATTACAAAAATCAATTTGATCGGATATCGTTAAGTGTGTCATCGGAACAAAAATAACTTGAAAAAATGGGTTTAATAGTTTTCATCCAGTGTTTCAAGTCATGTGTGTTCCAATTTTTTTCAAGTTTTATGTGTTCAGATCACGCACTTAACGATATCCAATCAAGTTAATGTTTGACACACTTGTAGTACTCGACGAGCTCTACGCAATGGACGTCTCCGATTATCGGGCCGACACCGGCACAGCCGCGCCGAGTGCCGCACAGCACGCTGCGCCGCAGCCCTCTGTCCCTTACCAAGAAAATAGTATACAAAAGTCTGATTGGAGCATAGCCTACGGGGAGTGGTTGAATAAGAAAATAGAGTATACAAAAGTCTGACTGGGCTACAATCCATCATTGGTTTATTATACGACAAAACAATGATTGCGACAAGATCAAAAGGAAAATACAAGTCCCGATCAATTGACCTCAATATTGTTTGATGGTGAACAAATGTATGGGAAAGAGACAGTTGGAGACTGTTGAAGCTTTCTTCTTGGGGGTTAGAGACTTGGGTTAAAGAGTCCAGCCTAAAGCAAATTTTGAACCGAAAATACTAGTGAACAGTATCCATTTTTTACGATACCTACTCACGTATTTTTTTTAAAAAAAATCCAACAATACCATTTATTTTACCTATCCACTATTGAAATACTGTTTTTCCTTTTTTAGATAGTGCAAAATATCACTCATATATATATGAAGACAGAGTGGAGAGAGAAAAGATAAAATAAGAAATTTGAGAGCCAACAGTGACCTCAACAAATGAGGAGTTATTTGTTGAGTTACTATTCACACATGGATTTTATGGGGGCTGTTGCAGTGCCTATTTGTTGTTTTGGCTTTGTAAATTAGCTCTAACAGTAATTTATTGAGTCTCTTGGGGATGCTGATGCATCTTAATCAAAAGTTGTTTCGGACTGTGGTTAAAATCAATTAAACAAAACCACCACCAACAAAAACTCTTTTGACCACTTAAATTAAGTATGTACGTCTAATCGTTAACCTCAAAATTTTAAGATTAGTCAACTATTCCGGACGTCCGGTGATTATTACATCCACACGTTGGATTTAGGCAAGAAGTAGTGTTTACGAAATAATGATTACAACTAGGTAGGCAAAACACATAAAAAGAAAGGGAGGGAAAAAAATTACGACTGAGACCTTACCTGAAGGTGAAAAAGTAAAACGAGTCATTAAAATCTTCCGGTAGTGTTATTTCCTTCAAATTATATAATGCTAGCAATTATATATCCAACTGTGATTTGAGTAATTTAACTAATATTCTTATATAAACATAAGAATAAAGTTTTGCCCCTTCCTAAAATCCTATTTTTCTATCATCTATGATTAATTTGATTAACATAAACATAAGAATAAAATTTTTGCCCTCCCTAAAATCCTATTGTTCTATCATCTATTGTTCTAAAGTTCACGATCCTTAAAATCCGGATGCCCATGATTGTCGCATCAATTAGACACCAAAGCTAAAGTTCAGGGCTGAAATCAGCATCACTTGAAGTGCATCGAGCAAATTGAAATAAGAGAAAAAGTTTAGGGATGAAAGATGTAATTTACCATTTCTGTGTTTTTCATGGGTTACAATAACAATTTGTTAATTTAGCTAGAAAATGTGCCCATTGCACTGCATTGATTAGGAGAGACTTTCGTAATTTCGTTAACCTGTAAAAAGAATGATGAGGCATCTCCTCTGAAGATCCCACAACAAATTGAGGCAGAGAATAGACTCTCAACCCTCCCTCCTATCTACATAATTGTGGTAAGACAGTTGGAATAGATATATAAAACGTAAAGGTTTTCTTTTTTTAATTTTTTTAATTTTTCTACAATCGGATGTCTGGACCAGCTTGTGCGTTGCTCGATTAATTTTGGGCCATGAAGGTAACGACTGAGTATAACCCCTAGTGGCCCACGATTTGGGATGATTGGCCTCCGTGACATTCGAACATGTGACCACATGGTCAAGCACTTATTGTTTTCTCAGCCACTTAATTTGCCAACCCCTTGGGGTTTCCAATGTTAAGGTTAATACTATAACTCCTTCCGTCCTGCGAGAAGATGTGCAGTTTTAGATTAGAAATAAAATACTTTCGTTCATAATTTTTTGAATTTTTCATACTAAATTAAAGAGCTAATTGAGATCTTTAATTTAGTGTGAAGAAATTAAAAATAATGTATTGAAATATTACTAATGCTTGTGAATTAGTTGCAAAATGAAAATGCTACAGGTATAACAAAGTGGGACAACAAAGAGGACAAAAACCCCAAAACGACGTCGTTTTGGGGTCAGTTGTTTAACAATATATATATACACCACACTTCCAGTCCAAGATCCCAGATTTTAAAAAAATCCACACCTCATTGATCCCGATCGAATTTCGACGATCCGAACCGTCCAATGTGTTTAAAAGGTGTTTTGAAGGGCCCCCATGAGAAATCATCAAAAAAAAAATATCGGGAAGGGCTTGATCCGAGCCATTTTTCACAAAAACTGTACATATATAGTTTTTGCGAAAACTGCTTGGATCAAGCCTTTCCCGGTATTTTTTTTGAAGATTTCCCGCGTGGACCCTTGAAAACACCTTCTGAACACATTGGACGGATCAAATCGTCAAAAAAATGTTTGGATCATGGAGGTCCGGAAACGGGAGGTCCGGATTAGAAGCTAACCCTATATATATATATAAGGAATCGAAAAGTTGAACCCTCTCTCTCATCCATCATCTTCCTCCATCTCTCGACACCCATCTCCACAGAAGCGGCTCCAACTTGAGCCGAGAGTGGTCACCCGAACACCCAGAAATTTTTGTTTTTGCAAATACATGTAAAAAAAAATATTATTATTATTATTTTTGTCATTTTGAACATCCTAACCAAAATGTTTGAACACCCAATCCAAAAAAAATTTGAACACCCAACCCAATGAATAAGCCACAAACTATTTGAATACCTAACCCAAAGCTCAAGCTCAAGCAGTCAAGCTGGTTCTGTTAAGAAATCAATGCTTTCCTTCGAATTTGCCTTTAGCTTACACTTGGTCAGAAATGTGATGGAAATCGCAAATGAGTTGTCTATAGCACTACAAAAGAAGACACAAGATAGAGTAAATGCTATGGCACTTCCTGTTTTTTGGTGGCATTGTTGATATTAGTAATTTTTTTTTATGTACAGTTATTATTTCTAGAGGACTGTAATACAATTTCTGAACACCCTCGTGAGAATTCCTCGAGCCGCCACTGCATCTCCACTCCACCCCTTTCCACTCCACCGGTCACCCCATCTCCGGCCTCCCTCGTCTCCTGCGACACCCATCTCTGGCGTACCCCTCTCCGGTGAACATCTCTCCGGCGACCCCCTCCTGGATACGTTTTCAAACTCAAAGCTAGGTGAACTTGAGGGACTTGAAGTTGCTTCCATTGCTTCCCCACAAAGCACCGATGCATCTCATGCTTCCCTCAAAATTTTGAAACCAGTGATCATAGTTTCAAAATATTACCAATAAAGTATTTCAGAATCCCACCTAAAATTAAAATAAAAACTGAAAAACAAAACAACCCTAAAAAGTAACAAGCAGAAACATATCCAGGAGGGGGTCGCCGGAGACGAGGGAGTTCGGAGATGGGGTGGCCGGTGGAGTGGAGAGGGGTGGAGTGGAGATGGGTGTCGATCTGAGAGGTGGAGGAAGATGAGGGAATGAGAGAGGGTTCAACTTTTCGATTTTTTTTTTTTTTTGAAAACAACAGGCCTCAAAACAACGTCGTTTTGGGGCTGTTGTCCACTTAATTTGTTGTCCCTCTTTGTTGTATTTGTAGCATTTTCGGTTATAAAACCAATGCCGCTCTAGAGGTGATTCTTTTTCCAACCGCCATCCACAAATATGAGAACCGATCGAATTGAGCTATAGAATGTAACGTGCAATAATATTAGAAACACAACAATCGGTCACAACACTAACAACAATAGTATACATGACACAGTATGATTGATAGTTGAAGAATAAGCACTTTAAACCGGATAAGGTCGGTGGATGAAAGTGGGAGCTCTGTGTCTCTTTACAACATCTATAAAACGACATCCAAATATTGGATCTAACTTTTTAGGAGTAAGATTTTTGGAACTAGATGGTTTCTTCTTTAGAAAAAAGATTAATTTTATGGAACTTTTTGACATGGTCTTTTGGTCGTTTCTGTTAATTTTCACTAGATTCAGGTCAAATTTTTACATTATAATGTTCGTCTTGATGAGAAGAATCGGAAAATTATGGAAATATAGATCAAAATTTGAAAAAGTTCATAAAAAACAATCAAAAGGCCAAAACGTAAAAAAAAAAAACTTTCACTTTCTTTGCCGTCTCATATAAACTTTTTTCAACTTTGGTCTATGTTTTTATACTTTTTCGAATCTCTCGTCAAGCCGAATGACGTGATGTAAAAAATTATTCCCAAATTTACTAAAAATTAAGAAAAAAAAAAAGACTAAAAAGACCATACCAAAAGGTTGGGCCAAACTCACTTGTTGCAGTTTTTTTCAAATGGCCTAGGGGTGGAAAAAGGGGAAAAAATTATGAATCATGGCAATCTTTGTTATCCTTAACGGCTCGATTGGATGCTCCCTCCGTCGTGTTTCTTGGTCCACAAACATAATTTTTTTCTCCTAAAGTTTGTCTATATTTGAAAGTCAATAAGTAAATTGTGTCAATTTTACTCTTTTACTCGTCTCAAACAAATCAATCATGATTGAAAACAAAGCAATCATGATGTTCCCGAAAAAAGTTGAAAACCCCAAAATGGACCAACAAACACGGACGGAGGTATTATTTATGGAGGGACCCACATTGATGTGATATCTATGAAGAGTTGAAAAAATTAGGGCTGCTCAAAAAAACCGGTGAACCGTGAATCCGGTCCGGACCGAACCGATCCGTACCTTTTGGATTTTAACCGTGGATTAATGGTCCGGACATGGATTCAAAAAATAAAAAACCGTGACTTTTGGATCGGACACGGATTTTGATTTTGAAACCGTGGATTAACCGATCTGGACGGTGAGATTTTTATTATATATAATTTTATCACTTTTATAATTATAGTTATATAAATATTGTTATCCGGGCTGATTAAATATGGACAGGGTCAAGTCTGTCCATAAATATGAGGGTCTGGAGCAGATTATTTTTTGAGGGGCATAACTACTGAGTGCCCTTTTCTCTCCCAAACCAAGACGTAAGAGTGGGCAGCCAGGGATTACTCATCTAGGTTCAAACTAATCCGGGTACCCCATAACCCATCCAAATGAGCCATAAGCATAGTAATCCAATCCATTAGCTAATCATTACAAGAAAAAGCTTCATCAATCTGAGCACCGTCGAAAATCCAATATATTTCAATTCATACATGTTATGGGGCAGGGCACTAATGACACAACATTCCAATCGGGAATCCACCATTTTTTTTTATAAGCAAAAAGGATTTTATTACCTTGAGCCATCTTTAAAAATTAGGCCGTCCCTTTCGCGAAATAAGGCACGTCCGAGCCTAAGAAGAGAAAGGATTTGGTTCAACTTGGTTGAGAAGGTGAGAGTCTCTCTGGGTACCCAACCCGTCCTCATTTTTGTAAACTGAAATACTCCCTCCGTCCCATATTTCTTGTCTAGTTGCACTATTCACAGCACCTCAAAAAATTGTTTATATTTTCAAATGTATAATATTATATATATTCACTATGGATCTAGTTTTATAGCTCTCGATGAGTTCTATTAAACAAAGTTTTCAAAATTGTAAAAAATATTATAGATTGAAAGATATAAGCAATTGAAAAATGGCACGCATGCCCGTAAATGGACAACAAATTTGGGACAGAGGGAGTATAAGAGAGGCGAAGAAAAAGTTTTTGATCGCTAATTATCTGCAAAAAAAAAGTTGCAGACAAAGGGTACTTTAGCTTTATCACAAAGGCATTTAGGCAGCTTGAAGGTGGAGCATGGCATGGATTTAAAAAATTAATAAATTAAGAGTTTAATTATAAAGATGCATGCCCTAAACCTAAAATGTGATCCACTTGACATGGTGTGACTTATTTCTAAGCATTTATTTTTTATATGAAGCATAATTAGAAAAAGAATTATACATACGACTCCAAAAATATTGAGACCAAATTAAAATCGAAAACAAAAAAGACATTTACGGCAAAATGATTGCCCCCATATTAATGAACCTCCGCTACTGTTGTTGCCAACTTGCACTACTCGGTCCCATATATGTCTCAAGAGACAACCGGTCATCGTCAATTCTCTAAAGAAGAAAAAACTTTCAAAAATCAAAAGCTTTAAAATATCCAAAGTAAGTCATGGGGCCAACTCCCTCTGTGAAAAGCCCACATTAAAAAGCCAACGTAAAGAAGAAGATGCACACAGAGAGAGAGAGAGAGAGAGAGAGAGGAAATGAGGAGGAAAGTCTCATCAAATGTGAAACCCTAAAAAGAAGTTCCCATTAAGTAGAGTATTTTTCTTTTTCCTTTTCATTGCTTTTCTTTTGTTTACGTGGGCCAAAAAAGGTGCCACTTTCTTAGCCCTTGCTACACCACCCACCCACCCCCGGGAGCAGAACAAATTTTCAGTGCTAAGCTGATACCCGCTCGGGCGATCTGGGCCGTCCATTTCGGTTTTGAACGGTCCAAATTATGGAGAGAGAAATAGGAGAGAAAAAGGGGAGAGAGAGGGTTTCGATCTGAGAAATCAATACACTTTTGGATAGCTCAAATGCAATGTTCGGCTACCACGTAGATTCAACCATGTGGTACCCATTCGGTACCCAAAAAATTTTCCCATGAAAGAGTTGTTTTGGTGATCAATCAAACCGAATTTCCCCATCATCCCCACTCCTTTTGAATTTCCCCCACTAACTTTCAAAATTTCTAAAATTTAGGACTCTAAAATAATACTGATTACGTTGAGATGGAAATAAAGGGATGACTCAATCATGTTAACTATTTTTAACGTCTTTTCTTTGTTATCTGTCAAATTTTACCATGGTTCATGACTAAAAATTTACCATGGTTCAGGAATTTCAATGATAACATGACTAAAATTTGAAAACAATATTATCTGTAATTTTGAATCTCCACCATTTCGAAAATTTCTTCATTTTAGAAAAGAGTATCATTCACCATTTTAAAAATTCCTTAATTTTAGGCAAGAGCATCAAGGAAACTTTTGAATGTCTTTAAAAAGAAGCAAATGACATCATTCAAAAGTTTCTCCCTAAAAAGAAGTAACTAAATTTTCAGAAGTCCTTATTTTTTCGTTGTGTGTGTGTATATCAAAAAAGGGTAATAATGATAAATCACATTATAAGAGGATGAAAACATAACCCCGTAAATTAAAGGGGATGAAAATCTACGTGGTATAAAAAAACGGATAGATATTTAATTACCTAATATAAATATCAAATTTATACAACTTCCAAACTTAGGGTTAGGGGTTTGTGCCTCTCTCACTCTCTCTCATCGGCTCATCTCTAGGACCTCGACCACTCTATCCTAAGTCCCGACTCTCTCTCCCTCCCATTTCTCTCTAAAAATTTACGTTGATTTTGCTGTGAATCCTGTAGTGATTTTGTACCTTGTGTTTGGAAGATAGATTTAATTTTGTTGATTGTACTTATTATTAATTTTTTCCTCTAGCCCCTTTTATCTGTTTCATTAAGGTTTGGTGATTAAAAATTTTGACAATTTTTGGTGAAAAACCAAACGGATAATTTTATTAGTTGTGTTTATGGTTTAGATAAAATTAAAGAAAATCGCCGATTTTGATACCAATTTTAATTTTAGTTATAAGTTTTGATTTTAATTGTAGTTTTATTAATACATAAACCGAACCGAACTGAACTGTTGCTGCTATCATCCCTAAACGACTGACAAGAGGTTGTGGTGGGGGCCCACGAGGTAAGTTCTCTCTAAGAAGCAACGAAAGAAAGTTGATGGAGATCAAAAATATGAAAATGACCATATATATCTGTACAGCGTGCTGGCCACTAAACCATAATTCCACTAATACCTAAACACCTTTTTATTAGATTCCCCAAACACAACCCAACTCAGTGGCCGTCCTAAGATTCTATGGTCCCAACCCCAGATAACGACCCTCTCTTTATATATCAAGACTTATTAATTAAAATTATGGAACTCTTTCATTTTAAATTTTTGAACCCTTTTTTTTTTAATCTGTAACGAAAACATGACCCAGCTGATATCATCTTAACCCACCTAATTAAATACCAACTCCATATAAATTTGCAACCGAAGACTTTAAATTACATGTTCTCAAAACTTGTGGGACTAAACAAACATGGCCTACGTAAGATATGCTTTCATGTGCCAATTAAATTGTACTATGCGGATTTATTTATGTCGCTGTTGCTCCATAAAAATATTTAGAATCATAAAGTGGCATTTTTCGTTACACAAAGTTCAATGGATCATTCATTTTCAAACAAATGAGCCATGACATATGTACAATAAATTTTGTTCTTATATACTAATAGATATAGTTGATTTTAAGTTCTCTAAAATCTACTGTTAACTCGTTAGATTTACCTATCAAGATTTTTATCATGGGCACTGCAAATCATGCAATAAGAAACACAATTTTTTTACGTAATCTAAAAATAGTATATCGTTGTCTTTGTTTTATCACGATTTATTACCATAGTAATATATACAGAAAGTCATTGTCTTCGTTGATCACTCTCATTCGAGACCAAAACACCTGATATCATTTCAGTTTCATAAATATTAATGTCACCACTCTCCGGCATAGAAAATGGAAAACTTACTCAAATAAGGAGATATTTTCGTTACACAAGTTCAATGGAGCTTCCATTTGTTTAAAAATGAAAGAACCAAGATGAATTACATTCGTGTTTACAGATATTTATTACATGTGTGTAACATATTTCATTTTGGATGGTCTAAAGTCGATTGTTAGTTCGGTGTACCTATGTAACATATGTAACACGTGTACATGTGTGTAGCGTTAATTTCAAATCAAAACATCAGTCATTAACGCTACGATTTCATAAGTATAAATGTGAGTGATATTAAAAAGTTTTTATTTGTAAAGATTTTAACCTCTTTTTTTTTTTTTTTTTTTTCTGCATTCGTTAGTTTTTGCGTCTATTTTTTGTGGATTAATATTGTTTGTCTCGACGAGAGAAATCTAAAAAGTAAAAAAATATATTACCAAACTGATTTTTTGTGAATAAAGACAAATAATCCAATAACCACAAAAATTTGGATTATTTTACTCTTTAGTGAACTTTATTAAAATTTTGTTTTGAATTATTTTAGTCTTTAGTGAACTTTATTAAAATTTTGACCTTTTACTATATTTCTCTCGTCGAGACGAACCAATAATACACAAACAAATCGATGCAAAAACTAACAAATGCAATTTTTTTATAATAAAGATAAAAATATAATTTATTTGGATTAATTTTGCCAAAGGATAAATGCCAACGAAAACCAAAAGCAAAATGCAAAACCCAAGTAAATCTTTAGTTCCATAATAATATAACCAAAACACTAATCACAAATGGGAATATCTTACCACCTCACTTCCTTTCATTAAACAAATTTGAAAGAGAAAAAGAAAAACCAATATTCTCTTTCCAACTCCCCTACATTCCCCACAACCACCAAGCACGTACCAAACTCTCCACTCGCACGTGCCACCCTACCACCGCCAAAAAAAAAAAAAAAAATCCTCAGCTCAAGGCCTCCAAGCACTAGCCCACACCACCGGCTGATCCTTCCACGACAAGAATATTCCGGCGGCATCATCGGAACACTGTCCCATTGCCCAACCCTCCTTATACCTCCTCAAAAGCGCTCTCACGTCGTCACACACCTCATCACTAAACAAAACAGGACTAAACCCACCGCCATGCAGCCGCCTGGACCAGCTCCCCGCCGTCTCCCGCCTCTCAGCCGACTCCTCCGGCGGACACGCCACCAGGTCCACCAACGCCCTCCCCGCCGCCCTCTCCAGTATCAACCTCTCGTTACTAGTCTTCGAAAAGCTCTCCTCCAACGTCTCGAAATAAACCCTGAAAAACCTCAAGCACTCTTGGAACCCTTTGAAGAACTCGTACCCCTCGACACCCACTTCCAAATCCGCCTCTTCTTCCACCACCGTCACCACCCTCGGACTCAAACTCCGAAAAATCGAGAGCAGAATATCGCGGCGGCCTGGTGCGACCGAGTGTAACGTCCCGACGCAGTTGATCGCCAGAGCTTCGTCCTCTTTGATATCCAATTGGGAAAAATTCAATTCCGATAAGTCACCAGCGTGGTGTACCACGTTGAATTTAAATGGCACGCCCATTAATCTAGCAAATTTTTCCATACGGGTGCCGATTTCCTTCATGACTTTGTGGACCGACGACGCGGCCCCTCCTCCGCAGCACACCGTGGTGATGCGGAGGTGGGGCGTCTCGTCGGTCCGTGTCGCGATGGCTTCTAGCAGAGTGGGCCATTGGGTGCAGTAAGTGTTGCTGATGTCAATTATGTGCAATTCCTTCTCTCCTTCGAACGCGTCCATGATCGCGCCGTTACAGGCCACGTGACCGAAAGTGGTCCACGGGCTAACCTCCTGGAACTTCAAGACCGTTTTTCTGGTTGAGTCGAACGAGGCCGTTTTATCCGCGGCCGACCACAAGGTGCGGCGGCTCTTCTGGCCGGAGTCGGTCATGCGGCTGAAGAGGGCCTGGAGGAAGTAGGAGGCAAGTTTTTGGTCGGTGTCGCCGTAGGGCGAGCTGAGTTCGTTGAGCATCCACATAAGGTGCTGGACACGCCCGCTGTCCTTTTCGGATATCGCGCGGGCCGTCTCGAGTAGGATTTCGTTCGCCCACTTGCCGGAGAAGTCGAGGTTGTTTAGGTCTCGAGAAGGGGAGAAGTGTGGCGGTGGAGTGCCGGTGGTGGTGGTGGAGGGTGGTTGTTGTTGGTGGTGGTAAGTGGGGTTTTGGTGGTGGTGGTGGTGGTAGTGTTTGGAAGAGGAAGAGGAGAAGTCATCTTCATCATCCATGAAAAAGTTGAAGCATTCTTCTTCTTCTTGTTCTTGGGGGTGATAGTTGTTAACCAGTGATGTGGTGGAGGTGCTGGAGTTGGTTGTGCTGGAGTTGATGGATTGAAGATATTGATGATGATCAGATTGAAGAGTGCTCACTAATCTAAACAAAGTATCCATTTAACCCACCCACCCCCAAAGAGAGAAGACAGACCCACATCCAAAATAATATAAGCCCCTTTGTGTATGTAATATTTTGAGTGAGGTCTTGTCTGTTAGGCTCTTTGGACACAAGAGAGAGATGGGGGTGTTTGTGATTTTAAAAGAGGGTGACTAAAAGGAGGATCTCCATGTTGGATTCTAGCATGGCTTCTCACACATAATGATATATATATATATATACATATATATATGGAGAGAGAGAGAGAGAGAGAGAGAGATGGGGGGGAGAGGGAGGAAGAATAAATATAGAATTAGTATTAGTATTAGGGTCTAGGAAAACTTTCCCCGAAAACGTTCAGAAGAAATGGAAGGCTCAGATACACATTTTATGGATTTGAGCCGTCTATTTCTCTTTCTTGGATGTTTTCAAGGAAATTTTTCATGAATCCCAATATTTTCGTAAATATAGAGTAGCAATGACAACTTCCTAGTGAATGAAAATCATATATGCACAGAAAAATAAGGACTTTTTTTTACATTAAATTCAACACATGTTTTGATTTCTACAAAAAAATTATATCTCTACACAATCTTTAAAAAATATATACTTACTAGATAGATTTAATTATGTGGAGAGGAGGATACGAGTGAGAAAGAATAAGAAGTTTGCTTTTTGGTGTAATCGATGAGAGGAGTGGTGGTGGGGGGAATTTTCCTTGCTTTGTGATACTTTTAAGGGCTTCTTTTCAAATGTAGTAAAGAGATTGGCTGAAATGGGGTTTTCTTGTTAAAACTTGGAAAATGTAATGGGACTAGGTGTGTGCTTAGATATGGAACTTTGTCAGACAAATGATGCAATAAAGAATGAGAAAGATATAACCAAGGTTGAGATCATCGGATGGGGTTTTAGTGGTCCTATCATTCAGTGGTCACGGAGCAAGGTCACGCAGTGCTCCGGGACACTCTAACATCACATATTCTCGTGAGTTGTACGACTAAGCGTTTGAACCTCAAGTAAGCGTGCCTCGGAATATCACGTGGCCGAGCTTCGAAAGTACTAAATAATTACTCTGTTTTAGTGGATAATTTTTACATATTCTCATGAGTTGTACGAGCAAGCGTGTGAACCTTAAGTAAATGTATGGTGATGATGTGCTCTGGAACATGACGTGGCCGTATTCCGAGACTATTGAATAATTACTGGTTTTAGTGGATTAGAGAGAAAGTGAGGTGTTAATATAAGATAGTAGAATTATTTGAGTGGGAGCAGGCGTGACAAATGGGGGGGTTAGAGAGAGAGAGAGAGGGACGTCAGAAAAGCTGCCGGCGTGCATCAGCATCATCATCAACCCCACCACGACGACCACGACCACCGCACCCCAACACAAAGCGATTCACACACTTTTGCCTCCTATTCCCTCTCCAAACTCTGCCATGAAATTCCCTACTTTTTCCCTTTTCTATACTACTGTACTCTACAAAACATGTATGCAACAGTGTATCGAGTATACTATTGCATCATTATGCCAAAGTGTGTACCTTCTCCTCAATCTAGGGCATGCCTCTTTCACTTTTATTATTTATTTATTTTTTTAATCAACGGTCATTATTGTCCAGATCAGTTTATACGCACCTTAACTAATTCTCTCCGCTATCTGGTCAAAAGCAAGTCATTCATGCCTCTTTCACTTTTCTTGCATCCAAAAAGAATAGTACTGCTTTTAGGGAAAAGCTACAATGTGCACCCTCCCCATATGAGATTTTGTGGCACCAAATATGAGAGAATATGAGATTTTGTGGCTCCAAATATGAGATTTTGTGGCTCCAAATATGATATAGCACATGGTATGCACCCCATACGGAAATATGAGATTTTGTGGCACCAAATATGAGATTTTGTGGCATCAAATATGAGATTTTCTGAGACTCAAAATATGAGATTTTCTGAGACTCAAAATATGAGATTTTGTGGCACCAAATATGAGATTTTGTGGCTCAAAATATGAGTTTTTGTGGCACCAAATATGAGATTTTCTGGAAATATATGAGATTTTGTGGCTCCAAATATGAGATTGTGGCACTGTAGCATTACTGTAGCAATCCGAATGGGTCCAAATATGAGATTGTGTGGCTCAAAATATGAGATTTTCTGGAAATATATGAGATTTTGTGACTATTCATATGAAGTGGCATACCATATGCACTTCATATCTCCAGGCACAAAATCTCATATTTAGAGCCACAAAATCTCATATTTTGAGTCACAAAATCTCATATGGAGAAGAACACATTGTAGCATGACTCCTGCTTTTATAATGTTGAAGCTAATTTATGGGCTTATCGTCTAATTTAAGAAGTCCTGCATGGCTCATCCCTGGAAAAGCTGATAGTACACTTACTAGAAATGAACAGATATATAATCCTGTTTAGGTTATTCATTCATAATTCCTACTCCCTCCGTCCCTTTTTAAGTGATCCATACGGAAATACGTGCAATTTCAAACCACTAAAATACATACTTCTCTATATAAACTCTTTAATTTGGTGCAAAAAAAAAAAAAAAACGATATGCGAAAGTACATTTTTAAACGTCCGCAAAAATACACGTTTCCCAAGTGGATCACTTAAAAAGGGACGGAGGGAGTAATTATTAATGAATTATTACAGACGTGCAGTGGCGTAGCCAGAAAATTATACCAGTATGGACACAATTTTCTTGAGTTGTTAACACGCTAATTTTCTCTTGAGTTGTTAGCACGCTAACTTTCCCACTAAACTAACCTCTGGCGAAAAAAAAGAGACTTGTATTTTACAATGAGTATAATTCCACAAATACGTAATAGTTTCGAGACAAAAATTCACTGAATTAAGACTTATTTGTGGTAATTAGTAATTTTGTGATCTGGGGCATCTCCGCTTGGTGCCCTAATATCCTTCTCTATCACTCTTTTTTATCGGCCTTCATCATCACATATTATTAGTGTTGCCACATAAATATGTGCAAGAGAATAGTGTTATAATACCATATGGTGGTTTCCCAAAAGCAATCAATAATTTTTCATATAAAAAATGGATATACCAAATCAAACTTCTAATATATTTTTTTACACAAAAAAAAAAAAGAAAAGAAAAGAAAAGAAAAGAAAAGAAAAGAAAAGACTCTCAAATCCATTGTGGGCCTGGTCCTAAGGTGACTCCGCCAGTAACATGTGATTTAATTTGTGAAATGCTCAATGGACAGTCTAACAAAAAACAGAATGTCTAATTAACTGAAAAGGAGTTTGTGTTATATATGTCTCAAGCTTGAAACCTCTATTATCATAGGGAGCAATCCAAAGTGATCCATGTTTGATTTTGTGTCCAATGGAACAATAGTGACATTTTTCACATCTCTTTTGTCTAAGTTTTTGCTCAAACAAGGTCACTAGATTTTTTTGACTCAAGAGATTCAACTTCTAGTTGGATCTAGTATGTTGACAGCCTTTTAGCACATCGTATTAAAACATTATACTACTTCACGCCATTTCTTGTATCCATGACACTATTTTAAATAACAATATTAAATTTGACATCGACAATATCGACGA
Organism: Vaccinium vitis-idaea; assembly: GCA_963854785.1. Lineage (NCBI taxonomy): Eukaryota > Viridiplantae > Streptophyta > Magnoliopsida > Ericales > Ericaceae > Vaccinium > Vaccinium vitis-idaea. The sequence goes on from OY978219.1 coordinate 11,858,926, forward strand.
TATCGTGATGTTGGCCTAAATAGGCCAGCATTTAAAATCTTGATTTGAGGCCCTCAGTTTGTAATTTTCTCTTGTGGATTAATGATTTCCACACACCATCAAATTTACTCTTTAAGAAATAAAAGATATTTTTTTCTTCAAATAAAAGGTTAAGAAAACTCTGGCAAAACAATGGGTGGAATGTCTAGGGCCTGTTGCTATTCTAGGTTATCTTCATCAATCATTGGGGGAAAAATCCATGTTTGGACTCTTTTGTCCCTTGTTTTAATCAGTATTGGGTTTGGACAGTTTTTTCTAGGAAGCATTCAATACAAACAGTACTGGTAGCTCATTCACTCATTTGTGAGGGACATATTGGTCACTCAGTTCCCAAGAATTAACATAATTTAGGAAATATTCCCCAAGCAAGGGTTCCATCTCCCCTGCAAAAAACCATAGGAATATTTTACATGTTTTGTGTTTTGTCATTCAGAACTGGAAAATGATATGGGTACACCATTTGTGCACCCCAAATGCACACCACCCTGAGATGGCAAATGAGGAGAAGTCCAATGTGGGGCTCATGGGCCTCTCCTCATTTGCCATCTCAGGGTGGCGTGCATTAATTTGTAGTGCATAAGTGGTGTACCCATAGCATTGTTATTCAGAACTAGTGATGTTGATTGCATAACTAAAAGCTATTAAGACAGGGCTAATAAGACTAAATTAGGGGATGTCTTGTGGATTTTAGGTGCCCGTACTTATAGTTAATTAATTTGCTTGGGGGGCTTCTAAACTCAAAATACAGATGAGATGTCATATGTGGCGGTGAGATAACCAAAACCCCACAAAATTATTGTTGCGGGTATTGCTCCCTCTCTGAAACAGTTGTCGCAGGACCGGCTCAAAGGTTTTTATAGCACAGGGCTTAATCTAAAAATAGTGTCCTTAACAGTAAATACTCTAACAAATTTTACAGCAACAATCACAATATGAAACAGCTAAAACAATATAAAGTTCTACTAATCATTATATAAGAACACAAAATACAAAATCTCCAAATAGATATCTTATGTTGGCAAATACATATCTTATATTAATTGGGTCTTTAGGCCTAATGGATCAGTTATACAAGTTAATTTGTTGTATGTTTATTTTGGTCATTTAGGCTAAATGGACTTTTTTTGTTTAGGTCTTTTTTAAAATCAGATTAGACCTTTTTTGTTTTTCTTATTGAGCTATAAAATCCCCTATTCAAGCCTAAAAGTAGAAATTATGTGGATACCCCTATTTTTTGGGTTTTTGGGTGCGCAAGGCCCAGGTCTTTTGGGTCTTAGGATTGGGCCAGCCTTGAGTGGTTTGAGACTCACGTCCAAGTATGCAGATCCCACATAGGGGGTGTTCCATTAACAAAAAATAGTTTTTTTCAAAAACCGAGACAGATCGTTCTCTCACAATACATCACATAAAAAACTGTGAAAAACCAATTTTATTCTTAAAACACCTTTAGCGGAACACCACCTATTCATTGTTCGAATTACTAAAATAGTTTCTCCCTGATTTACCCGACTCCTATTTCTCAAAAATATTCTCTCTCAGTTACCATCATCCATTTGTAAGTAGAATTCCTTCAACATGAAAATGCAATGGCTTGCAACTGCACACATACGTTGACCTAATAATTAGGGAAATGGACAAGTTGCTTGTGGACTTATTTTGTTTGGTCTCTCTCATCTGTACAACTTTTTTCTCTACACTAACTTATCCCAAATAAAAAGGTTGTTGGCTTCAAGCTGGCCGGTGATGTTGAAGGGCACTATGGCTATCATGGACTCTCTCACTCTGACTTTGGGAGCAATTTCTACAAAGTAAAGAGTGGTGGATGTGGATCATGGCTGAGACAACAAACAATTTAGAGAAAAGAAAAGGAAATAAAGTTAGGTCCTCGCTTTTGTTTTGTTTTTTTTCCCTTCTAACGTACTCCCTCCGTCCCAGTTGAATAGTCTTTTTTTTGAGAGTTTATATTACTTTTTAATTGCTTATATCTCGTAATTTATAAAATTTTATGTGATTTTGAAAATATTATCTAATATTATACGGTAGAACTCATTGAGATCTATCTAATTAGATCCATATTATACATAAAATACCTCTAATTTTTCAAAAATACCTCTAATTTTTTATTCGGTTAGAATAGAACGATAGACCATTAAGGCTTATTTTGGCTTAACAAGTTAAGGGCTCCTTTGGGAAAAAAACCAAAAACGGATTATTAGTTTTTTCATTTTGTCCTTATTCAATTTTTTTTTTTTTTTTTATAGTTTTGCGTCAAGATTTTGTGATTTCTGGATTTCACTCGACGAGACGAATCTAACAAGTATTAATTTATGGGCAAACCAAATATTTTTGAATAAACCAAAAATTAATCTACGTGGATTTATATCTACGTGGATTTCTTTTTCCACTTTGGATCCTTGCACACATATTGAGCTTAAGAGCACTTCAAAAGCTAATTGTTCACCTAACTATATCTACGTGGTTCATGTTATATTCTTTCTAATAACGAATAGTGAAACAAATCTAGGATAGATTCTATGCCGACACCTCGTGTCGGTCTGCCTTAATTGGCAGTACGAGTCTTAGGGCATCCAGCTTGTTAGTTCTCCCTTGTGTCTTAGATTTTGATAATTTTTGTTCATTCTTCTATCTCGCGATGAAATCTTTGCCTTCTTTTTTTTTTTTTTTGGTACATCGGAATAGACAAATCTTTGCCTTCGGGCGTCTTGAATGATATGAATTTGACTGTTTGATTAGAAGAAAGAAAGAAAAAAAAACAGCAACAACTGTCGAGGTAATTCCAGAAGATCTTGTATATTGGTGAATCTTATGATAGATCATGTGATGTGTCCTGAACCAAGGTACATGAGTCAATCCGAGGTAGTTATCAGAAAAATATGGATTGAAATTTGAGAAAAGATTACTACAAGACTGGGAAAAAAGTTGGGAGAAGGATTCAACTTCAATGAGAGTTGCACAAAAACAAAGACAAGAGTACTTTACAGTACAAAATTTAAAGTGTATTGCTACAGTTTTTTACTACTTTATATACCATATATAACCAACTACTAGATGAACAAAAAACAAAAGAACAAAGACCAACTACTAGTGAATTATATATCGTCCCCTTCCAAAGAGAAGATCCAAAAGTGTAAATGACAAATGGTAGTGGTAGTTAGGCCCAACATTTCTCGATCGGAGAATCGGACAAAAACAAATTAATACACGTCATGAGTGGCGGATCAAGAATTTTAAGGTAGAGGGGGTGCCATTTAAGCATAACCTCAAATGATATTCACATGCTTTATTAGCTAAAATGAAAAACAAAATTGCATACTGTAATTTTTAGTTTATTTTTATGTTTAGTGAATTTATATAAAATTTGGCCATATTTTTTTCTTAGATTCCTCTAATGAAACGAACTCAAAAAATAAACTAAATATAATCACATGACAAAATGAATAGTTAAAGAAGATCTCTAGTAAAAAGTTGGCCTTTTACATATCCCAGATCTTCAACAATTTAGGAAGGTCACGGGGGTTATTGTTTAGGGGGAGAAATGAGAGATAGTATCAGTACAGGGGATGCAAATGCAAGTCTGGAAAAATCAGGGGGGTCACATGAGCCCTCCGGCCTCTTCATAAATCCGCTGGTGACTTCGTCCGAACCGAGATTTATATAACCGGTTTCGGTTCAGTGAACCTCCCGAACCGACTTTTCCCGGTTCACAAGGTCTCAATTTTTTTTATGAATCATTTTTGAAAATTAATTTCTGATATCTTTTTAATATTTTTATAACACGGTAGCAAATCAAAAAATGGCTTTAGCTCTTAAAATTTGACCATTGGAGATCCAGCCAACAGAACTCTTTCTATCATAATCTCAATATCTACAGGCAACCATAGAAGTGCATTCGATCCATCAAGGAATTCTCCTCGTCTATTTTTTTTAGAGATTTCAAAGAATTAGCCAGACACGACGTTGCACTAATGTATACCATAACGCGATCAAGCGATCACGAAAAAAGTTCTACATACAATTTTGAGGAGATGTAAAACAGAACAATTTTATCCAGACTCCAGACCGAAATAATAAAGAACAATTACATTGATACTTTTAAGTATTTCCTCGTTTATTGCAAAGGCATTTACAGGACAATACAACACATATACAATCAATAAATCAATCAACTAACTAGATATCATACAGAAAGCATGGAAGCATTGAGACAGGAAACGAGCATTTCCGGCCAACGAGGGAGAAAAAAAAATTACCAACAGGAAACGAGCAGTTTCCCGCCCCTGAGGAAAAACAATTCCCAGCCATTTGCAATTTATTCGTGCGGTATTGCACAGGTGGGCAAGTTCAGCAGCCAGGAAGAGCAATGTTCACAAATTAGGCGATGAGATACCCATTGTCCTCCAAGTAAGATATCACGGTTTCAGCCATATCACACGGGGAAGCACAGACCCCTCCTTTCTGTTGCAATACTATCTGCAAAAGTCAAATTTAAACGACAATGAGAATTGAGAAGTAAACATGGTACTTTTTATATGACTTTTGATACTACCGTAATGCCAAAAGTCCTTGATCTTAATGACATCTCAAATTTCCACTCATAGGATAATTGAAGTCTGAAGATGCAAACCGAAGACAAAAACATATACTCAATTATTCATTCGGTAACTCCAAAACAAGATTACAGTATACTCAGTACTTCAAATATTGGCTCATTAAGATAGAATAATATACTTTGGTACAAATTAAAAATCTTTGTATGCTGAATTTTTCATGTTTCTAAGAAATGTACAAAGTATATTCTGATGATCGGCCTTTTGCTTGAGTGAGTTCAGGCAAAGCAAGAATGTAAATTTTGGGTAAGCAAAAGAAAATGGAAATAGAAAAAATGAACGATCAAACCATTGACCTATTCAAAGATGGTTCTTGTACAACCATTTCGGCTCCAACCATTTACAACCCCCTCACATACACGTGGGGCCTACACCCATAATTGTGTGTGGGCCCCACATGTATGTGAAGGGGTTGTAAATGGTTGGAGCCGAAATGGTTGTACATGTAGCATTATTCTACACCCTAAAAGGGCACACGTACCTCCGAATTCAATGGCGGCTCATATGGGTCATCAATCCCAGTAAAACCTGCAAGACAACAAGACAAGAAAACAATTCAAGTGAAATTAGCTCGGCAATGAAGAGAATTACAGAAATTAGCACCAAGACGAAGCAACCTCTTAAGTATTATAGTCCCACATTACTTGGGGATGGAAGGGGTGATCACTTAATATATGTTGGGACCTTCCACTCAATGCCAATTGGTTTTGAGTTGGATACAAAGTTTTCACATGGTATCAGAGCGGGGCTCATTCTACGCCCAGACCAGCAAAATGGCTGCCCGATGATAGACCCCAAAAGTGGCTACACGTGACAGACCTCAAATGCGGCTGCATGTGAGGGGGAATGTCATATAATAGTCCCACATTGCTTGGGGATGGAATAGGTGATCACTTAATATATGTTGGGACCTCTCCACTCATTACCAATTGATTTTGAGTTGGATATTAAGTTTCCGCACAACCAATTACATGATTACTTAACAATCACAGAACCGTGATGAAGCTACCAATTACAGGATTACCTAACAATCATAAGCCGCAGAAGTGTGGCAGAAAAATATTGTTTATTTACCACAAGGAAGAACCCCTAGGCACGCAGAGAATATCCCCATAACCTAGGGTTTAGCCTTGCAATCTGGACAAGAGATTGGCTTGAGAAGATCTTGAAACGGGCCCCAAGCTCTTTTAAAGACACAGCATCAGTTTTATACCACTGGCCTCAAAATTTAATTGAAAACACTGAGGCCAGACCAAACAAATTCATTTGCTTTTTTGGATAGAGAAGAAACCTTTAATTTTTCCCTCTCGTGCAAGCTTGTACAGCCCCTTAGGGTCCCTTGCTTCACATACTCGGAGAGGCATGTCCATAAACACCTGTGAATATTACAGTTTGTCAAACATCATTAAATGATTTCCTTGAAAAACAAGATTTGTCAATTGCAAATAATGAAGAAGCTTCCATCCCTCCAAAAATCCTTCTCCTTTCTTTATGCATCCAAATGCTCAAATTGTCATAGAACACAAACCTCAATGAATTCTCCTTCTGACAGTAAAGCACGACAGGCATCTCGGTCCTTTCTGTATGGAGATATCAGACTAGCAATGCAAATAACTCCAGCATCTGCAAAGAGCTTCGCAACCTCCCCTAAAAATCATAGAATTATGAAATTCAAACAATTTTAGAGAAGACTAAGTGGACTAAAAACGTCAATAACTGTACATAAATGATGGACCTTGAAAACCCACCAACTCTACGTATGTTTTCTGCACGATCCTCTGCTCCAAAGCTGAGATCACGGTTCAGACCATGACGAATATTGTCACCATCAAGGATGTAGGTCAGCTTTCCTCTTCCGTGCAAGCCTCGACTTAAAGCGCATGCTAAAGTGCTCTTTCCTAGAGTTATAATTTCAGGACAAGTAAACATAAGGAGCAAAGTAATAAAATTGACTTGAAAATATAGAGTAAAAGCTCTTTCCTAAAGTTATAATTCCAAGACAAGAAACAAAAGAAACTAAGTAATAAATTTAACTTAATGGAGAGTAACGAAAGGAAAAATGTCAAAGGTAAGAGGTACTGAAGGTACTGACAAGTTTGATAAAAAGATGGATAGATTTTGGTCTACCCCTCCCCTTAGTGCATAATTTATCAACCTCAGAATCAAACTACTTTTCCCATAACTTATTCTAGTCGTCTAACTACCTCTAACCACTCAGAGTCTCAGACAGTAGTTGAATTTTCGGCACTTGGAGAATATGAGACTTGTATACTAGATTTTTAAAGTTCGATCACTTCTCGGTTCTATTATCCCCGATTAGCATATGAAGCAAACTACCCCTAACATCTCTACATCCTCCATCCCCACAACATCCTTTATGTTTCGCCATAGGCTACGGCTATGCACCTGCAACAATAATGCAACCAAACACAACAAAGCGTGCTGCTGAATTATATGAAGTACTAAATCAAGGAATTTCTATGTTTCATTTGGGTTTTCAGATTTCACGTTTCCAGTTGCATCCATGAAGAAGCATTAGAAAGAGCACACTAATAACTAATCCTAAGGACTAGTCTATGTAAACAGCTTTTCATATGATATGTTTGATCGTTCAACTCTTCCCCCATCCATGCTTGGGGTTCCAATAGTGAGCCAAGTCACCACATCTCCGTAGTCACCTCAATTGTGGGCCCTTTGAAACTTCATTTTGGCTCGGAACTGTTCATTTTTTTTAGGAATGTTGAGCACATTATGGATACAAAAAATTATGATCATCCGAGATTCGTAAACATATAATTGAGACAAATTTGTATTGCAGTGTATTCTCCAAATGATATTGGCTATCCATATAAATGGTATCCGAACATATCGCTACCAATATCCAATTAATTTGATTTTTTACATGAATGATCTACTCAACATTCCCAACAAATTGTACAGTTCCGATCCCAAATACAGATTATAGAGGGCCCACAATTGACTACAGGAATGTAGTGACGGGTACCCCAAATCATCCATCCGAACACTGACCTCGTTCTGAGTTCCCTTTTAGCTTTTGACGGAGCACATTTTACTTCTGTGACTTCTAAGATGCTACTATTATCCAGGCAGTCAGTACACTCCATTTGGTTTACTTTACCTAATAATCAAGTACTCTACCCTCACCATGGACTCTACTCCCGTCTATTGCTTCTTCTGCACTTCCCCAAAAACACTTCCACACAATTACAAGTATGACATTTCCCGAACATGCACAACTCTTACTCCAGTCGGACGCAAATAAACTAAGATAAAGTGATAAACTGGAAGGCATTTTTTCTGGTCGCGAGCACTTAATGTCCACAGGCAGAACAAAGAAGGAAACCAATCATATTAGCAATGCTTATGGGTAAAGAACAACAAGCGTTATGTTAATGACAAAGGGGAAAAGAAAAGTCAGACAAATGGTGGATAAAAATTAGTTTTATAGGAACCACTGTTGAAACCAAACTAAAGTTGCACTCGAGTGGGCATGTTAAAACCAATTTAGAAAGATTCCAATGAACCAAATCTTCTTACTCAATATACCTTCACTTGGATTTTTAAGATAATGGCAGTCAGTAATAATTTTCAGTACAAGTGTACAACAGCAAAATGTAGAAGCATCATGAAAAGTCATGTAGACAGCACTTATACCCAAGCAATGAACAATTCAAGTTTCTTGAACCGCAACGAACAATTCAAGTAGCTACATCCAATTGAACACAAACCTGAACCACTGAGACCTGTGATCCATATGACGCAACCTTTTTGCTGGAGTAACTCCTGCCTGTCAATTTTCTCAACTGAGCACTTATGCCACACAATGTTTGTCGAATTTCCAATATTAGACATCTGCCGGACACTTTTACCTAGTCAAATATCCAGTCAAAAGAAATAGAAATCTCAGTAAAGCTGATATACGAAACAAAACAACTACACGCCGGATCTATAATAATCTTGTAACCAAATTTGCAGGAGGCTAGACCGCTAGAGTAATGCAATCTAAAATAGAAGCACATACAGCTCTTCAGGCTAAAATAACAACATCACATAGCATCTCCAAGAGAAGCTTCAAACACCAAATGTCAAAAGAATTGTTACTCATACTGCAAATGTCAAGCCACTATTCACATTTATTTTCTCCCTTCAAATTTAACATATGGGAAACTACTTTCAAATATCAACAAAGCATACTAACAGGTTGAAGTATCACGAGTGCAATCGAAGGTAGGAACATGAAAGTGTATTTCTTGAGGACTCTTAGAAGAAGTTAACACATTAGGATGGGCACTAGGGTAATTCCCTAAGGATTCTTTAAGAAGAGAATTGAAACAAAATTAGAAACCAAGGGATAATAAAATATCACAAACTGAGGGGGCACAGGACCCTTATCCCTTCGTCCATCTGCCCCCTGAAAAGAACCCATTTTTATGTTCAATTGTGAAGTAATATTTGTAGATGCTGTGAACCCACAATTTGCGACATAAAAGATAAGTAGAAAAGGTGTAGTATGTCAAAATATTCAATCGTTGAAAAGAACTTTCCACATGTCAAATTGGGAATCAGAAAAAGTAATAAGAATCAGAATCATACCAATAGAATCTTCTACCAATCCTTTATCAGTTTTGCCATTGACATACGACACTTTAGACCCTTCCATTGCCTTAACTGGCCCGAAAAAACTCGATCTTGCGCCCTTACATCGACAATTACTAGCCGGAATCTTCAAGAACCCTGATTTAGAGCCACCACCGAGGTCGAATTCCGGCGACGGACACCTAATCAACGGTGGGTATCCGGCCGCAATCATCTCCCTCGGTAATGGAAGAGAATCAGAATTGAAGATCCAAATTAATGATTGAGAGAGAGAGAGATGCGGTCGATGGCACAAAGCCAGATTTCGTTTAAGGGTTTCAGTGGGTTATATATAATATGCACTCGACAATATGCACTCGACAAGCCTGCAGTGCTAGCGATACGCTATTCTTATCCGTGGATTGTGTAATAAAATATTGGTGAACGTTGAGAGTGGGGGAAAGCGAGGGACACGTGGGTTTGCCGTTTGGGAAGAAGAAGAATGGTTGCCTGATCGGCAGAAGAAGAATGGTTATGATGGGATCCGAGCTGTGTGTCACTTTTGCCCAGTGAGAGAGAGAGAGAGAGAGAAGAGAGAGAGATTTGTCAGTGTCACCCGCAGAACTCAAAAACACTACAGTCGCCCATTCAGTTTCACATCCACGTCGAGAAATGCTAAGTGTCAAGAAAAAATCACTTAAAATGTACCCGGAATATAAAAATGAGTGGCTCCGATTCTGGGCAAGTGAATCTGAGCCACTCATTTTCAAATTCTGAATACTTTTTGAGTAATTTTTTTGTACATGTGGCACTCCTAGTTTCACATTCATTCTTATGTTAGGACATCTCCAATGGTTATGACAAAAATGTGGTGTATTTAGTATGATAGAAAAGTGTAAGAAGTGCAGAGTCCTTTTTTTGTGTTATTATGATACTTCCAAAAAAAGAGTAGTACATGCTTGTTTGGTTTGGGTTTCAAGACTCGATTTCTAAATTATAACTCAATTATTATCATACTGAATCAAACACAATTTTTTTTTTGAATAATAAAAAAGACATAAAGGACAAAAATAAGTCAGATTGTTTATCTAATTCGTTTGAGCAATGCGAGTAATGATCCAACCGAATGTGCATTCTACTCCTATGTTTAGAGCAAACACAGCAGCCTCTTTATTTGCTATTGTGTAGGTAAAATAGAAAAAGAACCAAGAAATTCACCTCCAGCAGAATAACAACACTTTGGCACGTTACGTTTTCTCCAAAATTGCTACAGTACCACCACGTCAAAGATAGAGTAACACTGTTCATTTACGTACTCAATTTTTTAATACTATTTACTCTCTCTCTCTCTCTCTCTCTCCCCCCTCTATCCCTCCCTCCAGGGCCGGCCCAGGCCCAAGGCCCACAAGGCCTGGGCCTAGGGCACTCCAAAAATGGCCACTTTTTGGGGCACTCCTCCATTTTATACCAATGGGCTTGACTAGAACACTTTTTGGACTAAAATAAAGGAAAAAAATCCATTAGAAGTGGCAAAAGAGCCCAACATTGTGGCCCAATATTTAAAAAAGACCCAAAAACTATTGTGGCCCAAAATTTTAAAAAAGGCCCAAAACTAAAACTGATTTAAAAAAAAAAGAAAAAGAAAATCACGATATGAAGCCTGTATACTGTCGATACATACAGGTATACAGCTACTCTCTGTCTCATCAGTTCAAACTAAAGGCAAGAGAGAGAGAGAGAGAATACTCAGAAAAGAGGAAGAACCGAAGAAGAAGGTTAAAACGAAATCCGATCGCCGGCGTCCGCAACCTTCCGTCCGTCCGTCCGTCGAATCTCCGTCGTGACGTCCTTACAAGTTACAACTAGTAAGCAGCCCACTCGGTTCTCTAAAATTGGTTGTGTGTATATATATATGTTAGATCTGCAATATTCTTCATCTTCCTACTTCCTAGTTCCTTTTAAAGTTAAGTTTAGCAATTAGCATATCAGAGGGCCACTCGCCCTCTCCCCCATGTGGTTTTTTTGGGTGTAAAAGTTTATTACGATCCGTACATTTACAAACCCTCATTTTACTTGTGTTGTTATTCAAGTTTTAAAGACCTTTTTTTATGTGTGTTACAGACGATATTTGGACTTTTGGAGATAATTGTTGATTCTTAGTCGCTATTGTTGGCCATTGAGGTGAGAATTCGTACTCCCTTTTTTAAATAATCGTCAAGGGTGCAAGTGTGGACACCCCTGCATCATCCCTTGCAATATGAGTGAATTTTATTTGTTGTTGTGCTTACGAAGGGTGAAAGTGTGATGCAGGGGCTCCCCCCCTTTGATTAATTTTTTTTTTGTATCGAGTGACAAGGGTGAAAGTGTGATGTACGGGCTCCCCCCCTTTATAAGGGTGCAAGAGGGACACCCCTACATCATCCCCTCGTATTGATTATTTGATTACCTGTTAGTGCATCATGAGTAATAATGTTATAATGCCATTTTTTTTAATTCTTATTTAGGTGCATCATGTTTCCTAAACGTCAATTATTTGGTCATCAGAAAAGACAAAAGAAGCAAAAGACAGAAGCATTAATAAATTCTCAAAGGGGGGCTATTAATAAGTTCTTTTCAAGTACCAAAAATGTAGAAAGCTTGGTTGAAGAACATGAAAACTTGGTTAATCAAGAACAAGTAGAAGAAGAATGTGGGGATTTGGGGGGTGAAAACTTGGTCAATCAAGAACAAGTAGAAGTAGAATGCCCAATTGTGAACATTGATGATCCGTGTAATTGGGATAAGATGGATCAAACATTAAGGGATGAATTAGTTAAAAGAGGTCCAGTAAGAAGAAACGATGATGCTACCTTTCCTAAGGATCACAATGAGAAGAGTAGACATTTCTCTTGTGTGCACTATATCCGCCATTTACCCAATGGAGAGAAATATGATAGAAAATGGCTAGTATACTCGGAGGCTTTGAATAGGGTATATTGCTTTTGTTGCAAATTATTCACGAATGAAGCTACATCCCTTGTAAAACACGAACTTAAGAATTTTGAGTTCTTGTTTGTCATAGTTATTTGGTACAACTTGTTGTTTGTTGCTAACACAGTGAGCAAGTTTCTTCAAAGTGAAGACATGGATATTTGTGTTGCTATAGAGAGGTTAAAAGGGCTTATTACTTATCTCGAGAACTATCGAAGAGTTGGTTTTGCGGAGGCAATGGTTGATGCTATCGAAATGGCAAATGAAATGGGGATTGAACGTAAGTTTGTTGAAAAGCGTATCATTCAAAGAAAGAAGCAATTTGATGAGGATGTTATGGAAGAGGTGACACACAGTGCTGAAGAATCTTTTAGAGTGAATTACTTCTTAGTAATTGTAGATCAAGCTCTTTCTTCAATCAGTGGTAGGTTTCAACAATTCGAAGAGTATGAGAAAAATTTTGGTTTCTTGTTTGATTTGGAAAAGGCAAGTTTGAGTGATGAAGAGTTCAAAAATCATTGTACCAACCTTGAAGAAGTTTTAAAGCATGATGGAGTTTCCGACATTTATGGGACAGAATTGTTATTGGGAGTTGAAAGCTTTGAAAGAAATATTGCCAAGAGGAGAGAGGAAACCAATTGAAGTGCTCAATTTTATGAAATATATAGAGGAATGTTTCCCAAATGCATGGAATGCGTATAGAGTGCTTTTGACTATACCGGTTACCGTTGCCACGGGAGAAAGAAGCTTTTCAAAGTTGAAATTGATCAAATCTTACCTTCGATCAACCATGTCACAAGAAAGACTAAATGTGTTAGCAATGTTATCGATTGAAAATGACTTGGTAGAAGAGGTGGATTATACAAGTGTAATTGATACCTTTGCTTCTAAAAATGCAACACGTGTAATATTCAAGTGATACTCATGCGTTATATGTATCTAGAGACTTCGTGTTTTAATTTTTCCGTTATTATGTAATGCTTGTAGAACTTTATATTGTTTTGGTTTTCTCGTATAGTGATTGTTACTCGAAAATTTATTTAGGTGTTGTACTTGAAGGACACAATTTTTGGACTAGGCCTAGGGCACTCCAAACCCTTGGGTCGGCCCTGCCTCCCTCTCTCAGCTTTTTGTTTTATTTTAATTACTCTCTCTCTCTCTCTCTCTCTCTCTCTCTCTCCTACTTTTTACACTTTTATACTCCATCTGTCCGGATTTGTTGTCTGTTTTGGGGATTCCAACTTTTTTTCCATTACCTTTTGAGTTTGTTAATTTCCTATTTTATCCTCAATCCCTCCATTTAATACTCCCTCATTCTAATTTGACTACGAAATTACTTGCAATTTTCAAACTAAAAAATAATGTAGTTACAATTTGTTTTTGTTTATCAATATGGATCTTGTTTGATTGATATCATTGAGAACTTTAATACGGTACAAAAAATTCAAAAATGTAAACAAATTATTTATAAAAAAAATTAGTTTTTGAGTTGTTATTATAAGTTTTATAAAAGGGGCAAAAAAGTAAAAATTTCACACATTATCCTTTAACTTTTGAAAATGGACAAACATTTTAGGACTTGAAAAAGCATGTTTGTGGACGAACAAATCTGGATGGAGGGAGTAATACTTTATAGAGGGGGCCGGATCCGTGGACACACATTTTGCACACTCATTTTGACACTCCATCTCAACCACTGAGATGAAGGACTAAGATTAAAAATTAAATGGACAAAGCCCCTCTCTTGTTTTCTCCTTCGCAGCTGGAACCCCCCTCTCTCTCTCCCCCCCCAAAACAACGCTGAACTCACTGTCCTATCTCTCTCTACCTCTCCATCCAGTCCCGACGACGAGCCGCCGCCTCCTCCGACAACCCCCAATCCCCTCACGTGTTCTCCCTCTCTCTCTCCTCATCTCTCTCTCTCACGCTCATTCAAGATCTG